>PISX010008608.1:20253-80759 GCA_004024625.1 Mellivora capensis
GATGGAGGCATAATAGTCTTTTTTACTTAACTATTTCTGATCTTCAGGGTTGTTGAAATTCAACTGACTTTCTCTTCCTTTGGCCAAGACTGACTTGAACTAAGCCTAGAGGTGAGTTCAAAACTAGATTAGGATTTAATGCAGGACTGAGTATGGGGTTGAAATCTATGTTTTACAAGTCAAAGAATAGAACTTTTGTGCAGAATGAAATTCAGATTTCTGTTTATTTGTTTCTAGCTTCAGGAAGGTCATAGTGCGTGGTGCTTCTTCACTGGCTTCCAAAACATTTGATTTAAATAGACCAAAGAAATGTAGACAGTATCCATTTGTCTACCTTAGAGAAAAGTAGTTGCTCATTGATTTAGGGCCCCGCCCAAAAGGTCACTGTGATGAGTATAACTCAAGACCATTTGTAAGTATGCTAAACAGTAAAATGAGATTGGAAAGTGTCACGATCGATTGTCCTACAGATAATCAAAGTACAACACTACCATTTTTCTAGGGAGTGTCCCTACCTGCAAAGTGAAGTCACTTCTCCCCAGACTACCCTGTAAAGGTAGCCAGTAAGAGAGTAGGTGAGGGCGCCTGGGTGGCTCAGTGGGTTAAAGCCGCTGCCTTCGGCTCAGGTCATGATCTCAGGGTCCTGGGATCGAGTCCCGCATCGGGCTCTCTGCTCAGCAGGGAGCCTGCTTCCCTCTCTCTCTCTCTGCCTGCCTCTCTGCCTACTGTGGTCTCTCTCTGTCAAATAAATAAATAAATAAAAATCTTTAAAGAGAGTAGGTGATACTCTCAAATAATCTCAAGGTAATATTAGATGCTCAGTTGGTTCGCCTTCCTAATTATGTTTTACATTGCTTAATACCCAATAAAAAATTCTGTTTAAGGTTGACTTAAAAGTACTGTCACTAAAAAAATGAACATTTATAATCTACAAAGTAATTAAGAGAAAAGATCTGTCAGAAAAGGACCACTGAAACACAGCCCCAAGTCCCATTCCACATTTGCTGTAAGTAAATTCCATAATCTTCTGGAGAGGAATTTGGTAATATGAATGAAAAGTTGTATAATGTACTTTTTTTTCAACATAGCAGTTCCCATTCTAAGAATTTACCATGAAGAAATAACGTTGTGTCCATAAAGATGCATTGAATATACCAAGAATATTCCACATGGCTTGGCTTACCAGAAATTAGAGTCAGGTTAAATGTTCAGCAAAAGAGACTTGGTAGTATAAATTAGCAGTCATTAAAACTGATGATGCAGATCCTTATTTTTTTCAGAATATATTGCTGAGTGAAAAAGTAGTTTTCAAACAAAATGCATGGTATGAAACCATTTTCTAATTTAAAAAATTGATTGTTCTCATCTATAGCAAAAAGTCTGGCAGGCTATAAATCAGTTTTCAACTATGGTTATGTTTAGATGGTGGAATTATAGGTGATTGTTTTTCCTTTTATTTATCTATATATTCTGTTTTTTTCTCATAAGGATCACAAATGACTTATGTAATGATCTACCCCAGATATTGTCCTTGTAAGAGCTTAGGAAATCACTATTCTATCACCATTTTTTTTTTTTTTTAGAGAGTAGAGTCATATTATTATCTGAAACACATCAAAGAAAGAAATGTAATTTGTTATTCAACAAGCATTTCTATAGCACTTACTATATTATTATATGCCAGACAGAATTTTCTCTCTGTCTCCCTATCTCTCTGTTTCCCTGTCTTTTATTTATATTTTAATTGAACTAAAATTTATGATTATTGGAGTACAGGTCTGTGAGTTTTGTTAAATCCATAGAGAGGTATAACCACCACCATCACTGAGATACAGAAGAGTTTCCTCACCTTCTGACCCCTGCAGATGTCCTTGTGCTTCTTTGTAGTAAATCCCTACACCCTCACCCTCCAGCTCCTGGAAGCCATGGATTTGTTTCCTGTCCTATAGTTTTGCCTTTTCCCGAATGTTATATAATTGTAGTCATACAGTACATAACCTTTAGAGTCTGGCTTCTTTTCCTTAGCATAATCCATTTGGGATCAGTACATTGTTCTTTTTTATTGCTGAGTAGTATTCATTTGTATGGATCTTCTATACTGATTTTCTATACTGTGTTTAATCATCATCCCCTGAAGAAGTTTTGAGTTGTGTTTCATTTTTTTTTAAATATTTTTAAAAAATTTATTTATTTGACAGGCAGAGATCACAAGCAGGCAAGAGAGGCAGGCAGAGAGAGAGGGAGAAGCAGGCTCCCCACTGAGCAGAGAGCCCAATGTGGGGCTCGATCCCAGGACCCTGGGATCATGACCTGAGCCGAAGGCAGAAGCTTTAACCCACTGAACCACCCAGGTGCCCCAAGTTGTGTTTGGTTTTTGACCATTATGAATAGAGCAGCTGTAAACATTTGCGTATAGGTTTTTACGTGGACATAAGTTTTCATTTCTCTTCTGGAACTACCTAGCAGTGAGATTGCTGGGTCATATGGTTTATACTAACTTAAAAAAAAAAAAGATTGATTTATTTATTTGAGAGAGAGTGTGAGCCTGAGTGGGAGGGGCAGAGGGAGGGGGAGAGAGAATCTCAGGCTGACTCCCTGCTGGGACCATAGGATCCTGACTTGAGCCGTAATCAAGAGTTTGATGCTCGGCCAACTGAGCTATCCAGGTGTCCCCCCGTTTATATTAACTTCGTAAGAAGCTGCCAAAGTGTTTTCCAAAATGTTGGAATTTTGCACTCCCGTCCGTAATGTATGAGAGTTCCAGTCAAGCCACCTCCTTGCCTGCACTTGCTCCTGTCAGTTACGTTTAAATTTTAGCAGCTGCTCTTTGAAATGTTTACCAATACTAACTGATTTAACCCTGAGATAGATGCCATTATTTATCTATACCTCATGGTAAATAGCGGTCATAACAATTTGATATTTATTTAATTATAAATATCTCATCAATTTTACTGATGAAGAAACGGTAGGGGACATCAAGTTATTGGCTCAAGGTTGCACAGCTCATAAGTGGCAGAGCTCAGGCACCTAACCCAGAACAGATGCTCGTAACGTACTATGCTATGATTTTACTTCAGTCAATACAGGAAAGAAAGGCTTGAAATACTTCTTCTGCCAGTTTGAAAGTTCATCTATTTCTGGTCCTGGAAAGTTGGCTAAAATTTATTGAATCTCAATTTAACTTTCCAAAAATGTAGTGTGGTTCAGCATAGGACATTCCGTCAACTAATTAAAGAATGTCAGTAGGCTGGCTCCTGAGAGGTCTTTCAGAATGCTGGGAACTTGCTGGATTCCCAGTGGTCCAGTATCCTGCCTTCAGCTCTGCAAACCCTGAAACTTGATGGGCTTGATGTCCGAGAAGTGACTGGACTTAGCCATGCTGGAAGACTCGGGATACCAAGTTCGTAAGACATGATATGTTAAACACCATGGCAATTTATTAATTTACAGTGAGGAGCAGAATGACCAGAGGGAGCAAATATTCATTTCCATTTGACAGGTATCTTATCCCTGTAGAAAAACTGCATGGGAGCCAAATTCTAATCAGGTTTCCAGGTGTGCCTAGAAACATAAGTAAGTAGGAGAGTTTTCTGCTTTTAATAGCCCGAAGCCTTTAAACACTCATCCATAAAGTGAAGTCCTGGCATTTTGTGTTCATTTCTGCAGTATGCATCAGCCTGCTCAGGGGCCATGAGAAGGATTAGGTGCTCTGGGTGGGCACATTCCACATCTGCCCTTCATTACTCCATCTCTGATCAATCCAACTTCTTACTGATATCTTCTTTCCTTAGATGTGGATCTTCAATCTAATTTAATCAATTCCTAGTCCTCTTTAACAGCCTAACATTTGTTTATCGCCTATTATGTGCCAAGATTATTCTAGAGGTAGGGGATAGCTTTCATTTTAGGAATCACTCTATCCTTTTCAGATTTCGAAATATCTCTGGGGTTTATTTTGTGTCAGTATTTGGTATAATCTTCTGAGGGCAGCCTTGACCCAAGGCAGCCTTGGGTCCCCTCACTGTGGTTCCCCTGTACTTAGAACGTGTATTCTTTGAATTTGTGTGGTTATGTATTTTCATTTGTCTCTCCACACCCCCCGTCAACTATAGCCAAAGTGTGAACACTTTTTAGGTCTAAGTTTTTTATACAACACATTTTCTCTCCTGAGCTAAATTAAATTCATGAATTTTAATTGGTGAGACGTCACCATCTGAACATTTTGCTAGCCTCTCAAACCCAATATGACTCGGGCCAAATTTGTCATTTTCTGCTCACAAATTGGCTCTTATTTTTGATCTGCTTATATTTGAAATCAATGCAACAGGCAGCATCTTGGCCATTCCAGGATGTAGTCTCTGTTCTCATTTTTTTCCACACCCAAGGAGTTGACACGTTGCACGAAGAATCCCTTATATATCCAGCTCTTTCTTGCCCTTAGATGCTTAGTTCCGAAGACCACTGCTGTTGGCTGGTTTAAGCTTTCATCTCTTCTCTCCTGGATGCATAGGGAGTTGATGAACTGAACTCGCTAAATTCACTCTCCTTTCCCCCCTCTCCTTTTCATGATCAACCAGTTACTGACATGTCATCAGACGCCTTGCCCGGGCTCTGTTACACCATGATTTGGCGCAATGGGCTCTCAAGCAGCAGACCCTTCTCTTCCCTTCTGTTGGCTCAAGGACTCCTCATGGCCCTTCTGTTTGCCATTGAGTCCCAGCTACTTTATCTGTCCAGGTTGCCACTCTAGCCATTTCTATCTTTGGTTGTCTGTTTCCTTTGGACTTAAATGCTTTGAAGCATCCTCAATGCTTGAGCCTGCCTAGTTCTGAGATGCCACTCCTCTGTGACCTGTGCCTCTTCTTGTTATCCTAAGATAGTCCTACATATTCTCATCCTTTCCAGCACCTGCTCCTCCCTCATCTTTTTCTTTTCTTTTTTATTCCTTGAAGATTTTATTTATTGATTTGTCAGAGAGAGAGAGAGAGCACAAATAGGGGGAGTGGCAGGCTGAGGGAGAAGCAGACTCCCCACTGAGCAGGGAGCCCGATGTGGGACTCAATCCCAGGAACTCGGGATCATGACCCAAGCCAAGGGCAGACACTTAACCGACTAAGCCACCCAGGTGTCCCCTTTCTCTTCTTTTTTCATCATGAATCCAACCCGACTCGATCTCCTTTTCCCCATCTCTCCTTTTCCTTTACCATCCCCTTCTGTCTTCTTTTGTTCTTTCCTTCCTCTTGTGCTTGTCTTGAGTGGAAATGCAGACATTGCCATCACCCTTTTGGTCAAAATTTCAGCATCTTCCAGTGAAAGCAAACACTTCCCATGTAGATATATTAGCATGCCACCGTCTTGGCCAACGTAATATTTTCAGGCTTACCTTCTATGCTTTCCCTACAAAGAGCCCTGTTCTGGTTAAAATAGGGTCTTCTTTCTCTCCCGGTATTCCATGCCATGTGCCAATCTTTGGTTTATCCCTTTTACTAAACTTAGAAAGTTCTTTTATTTCCCCTAGAGAGATTCTGCTCCTTAAGCAAGTGCACACGCTTCCTCTAAGAGTTTCCTACTCCCCACGCGCTCCAAATCAGGACAGTATTTCCTGCTGCCTTTAAACTGGAGAATTATTCTGTTTTTGGTTCCTATTTTACTGGGCTTTAGAGTTATTCATATATATCTTTCCTACTCTGCCAGATCATACATTTATGAAGGTAGAAGTTAAAACATACTAGCTTTTCGTTTCCCGCCCACTTTCCAGCAGGCACTTTGCCACTTGCAGGAGCTGAATGACATAAATCTATGGCATGAAGGCAGGACGGGAGGAAGAGCTACGGCAGCCATACACATAATTTCATTTGTTCTCCATCCATCCCATCACCGTACTGAAAAGTGTCTGTCTTCTTTAGCCCCATATTTGTAAATGGGCCACCATTTTCAGGCAGAGCCTGCCCTTTGTCCTGTTGGCGCCACCTTCAAGCCTTCGCCGTGAGTCACAGCCCCGAGCACGTCCTCCTTCCCTCAGATTTGTCCTTTTCCCACTCCAGTTACAAGTGTGCAGGGCGCAGCCCTCCCTCCCTCCACGGGCTGTGTGGGAAATTCCTGACATAATGGTCTGACCTGAAAGGTCACCGAGGGAGGTTTGTGTTGGCTCCCAGCCCAATGCAAACAGCAGGGAGAAACGGCAGGGTCGGGCTCAACGCTTTGCCAGTTAAGCCGTCATTAAAGGGGAAACACCTGCTACCCGGAGAGTCTTTATATTTCACTTTGCTGCAGGGGTCTGCTCTGGACTTGTCAACTGATTGCTTTGGGGCTAAGTTGGAAAAAATGCATTATCTCCCCATGTCACTCTCAAGGAAGGAAGGAAGTTTTCCTCTGATTGAGCCCATCCACAAAACAGGCTCACAGAGGGTATAGAAGCCCACGCTGTCTTTGAGAAGAGGAGGAACGCAAGATGTCTAGCTGTGTCCTGGAAGAATGGAACAGGGGCGGACGGTATCACTGTGCACTTAGAGTCTGTCCGTAAGACAGTCAACGGTCCACAGTGGCCAGCTTTGTTAGTCCGAGATTATTTGTTACAGACTAAAAGATAACAGTAGGATCTGCCATCTTTTGAACTTGGATTGTGTGGGAGGCAGGAGGTCCCAGGGTTCAAGTCCCAACTCCTTATTAGTGTTTGTTTGACATTAGGAAAACTGCTGAACTTTTTCTGAAATTTCATCAATATAACGAGGGGCTTAGAGCGAGTGGTCGGTTCCCCAGTCTGGCTGTAACAGTCTAAGAGTCTGTGACTCCTTAATACTTCTCCAAATCCTGTATTCCCATAACCTAAAACACCAGCCAGATTAGGCAGAGAATTTTCTCAAGATTTACAGTGAAATCTCCCTGGTTTCTGCTCACACAGGGGGCAGTGAATAGTTTGAATTATGAGATACTTTTTCAGAAATGCCATTTTATTACTTTCAAATGGGCACCATAAATATGCTAGGCAAACGAAACGTTGCCAGGATATTTTGCCAAATATAGATCTTTGTGTGAATGTACCAGAATGATATGTAATTAACTTTTACTGTTATACATCAATGTGAGCGACTAAAGTGCTTAGAACAGTTTGTCCCCTAAGTGGTTTAGCGAGTCCCTTTGTCAGTGGACTCGTGCTTACATGGGATCTTATGTAGAATTGGTTGGGGCAGAGGGGCTCTACTATCAAAACTCAAAGACAGATGATATTTATGCTGTTTTGAATGGTGACAGGGTGGTTTTTCCAAGATTTTGGGGGGGTGGTGCACATTTCTTCTATGTAAACATCATACTAAGCCCTGGGATCCCGAATTCTCTGCAAGGTTCGTCTTTATGTGTAGGCCGTTGCCTTAGAAGTTTCACTTCTTTGTCTGGTTTGACTCGACATGCAGGCTTAGGCTGAAAACTCCAAGAGATTCTTTGCAGTTGCATCTGTTTAACTCAGTGAATCACTGGCCATCCCTCCTGCTCCCATACCCTAAGCCCTCAGGTTGCATGTTTCTGAGTACCTACTGGAACCTTGGGCTCCTTCCTGTGTTGTCATCCCATAGGACCTCTCAGTTGCAGAGCTTCTCAGTATTATCCAGGAAACACCAATTTCTGCAGGGCAAAGCATGGAGGCTGAGGAAGTGAAGTCCTCATTAAGTCAGTAGCTATTCATGGAATACTTACCGTGAATAAACTGCGGAGACCTGAACAGAGGTGAGTAAGACACAGTCCTGTTCTTAGGAGCTTGCTTGCAACCGAGTAGAGGAGGCTAGTCCCTACATAATTATGTTTCTGGTTTCTAGGGAGCTGATTTTTTCTTTGTCCTCTGCCTTCAATAGCCACTGCACTCTGCAGAAACTATCACCTTTTCCACATTGATGACAGCAAAAGGCATGCTTTTCATTAGGCTTAAACTATAGTGAGGGAGGAATGACCTCAAGACAATATTGCTTGGCTTAATTGCAGCATCCACAAAACAGATAATTTTCCAGAAGTATTAGAAACCACAAAATAGCCTGATGAGATATTGAAAATCCTACAACAAGTAAACAGGGAGGAAGAATAATGGGATTTATTTATTTTTTTTGAAACATAAAGTGAGTTGTTTGGAGAAGGTTGGGGAGGGGAGGATCTCGGCTCAGGGCAGCATCAACGGATAGACCGCATGAGGGAGGACAAAAAACCCCAAACAAACCCCTGAATTAGGATGTCTCCGCTGCCTTCCATGAAGACAAAATCTGGGCTGACCTCTCTCTGAAACGTCACTGCTTCCAATGTTGTTAGGAAGAGACCGCACAGGAGATTATAACCCACTGCTTTGCCTGTTGGCAGAGGAGCAACGCCAGACCTGCTGTCCATGTGGTGTGACCCAAGAGACCTCAAGGTCAGGATGATGTGCAATAGTTCTTCTGGCCAGCAGCAACCCAAGTCCCTACTAGAAGTTTGCAGGTAGGTGCTTTCTGGAGACATTTACTCTATAAGTGGATTAAGACCTTATTACCTCAGAGGCTAATGTCTTGAATAGCTTCTACCTAGCAGGGCTTTACTTATCTAGAGAGTCTCTTAGGCTTCAGTTTCATCTAAGGGAGAGAAGTGAGCTGGGGAAAAGGAGGTGATGAGGTTTAATGCTGTATGTATGGGAGATAGAGGAGAGAAACTCTAGGGCTGCTCCCATGTCTTGGTGGCTTTTTGGAAAACATGTTGAAGTCTTTGGTCCTCCAGGGGCTGGGAGAGCCATGGTTTCTGCCTTCTCTCCTCTTGCTGTTTCCTCATCAAGAAGTATGGCTGATTTCATTTATTCTTTTCCTACTCCCCAAACCCCCCCACGTTGCATCTCCACTTCCTCATATCAGGGAGATCATGTGATAGTTGTCTTTCTCCGACTGACTTATTTCGCCCAGCATAATACCCTCTAGTTCCATCCACGTCGTTGCGAATGGCAAGGTTTCATTTCTTTTGGATCGGGAGGGAGACAGACCATAAGAGACTCTTAATCTCACAAAACAAACTGAGGGTTGCCGGAGGTAGAGGGGTTGGGTGAGGGGGGTGGGGTTATGGACATTGGGGAGGGTATGTGCTATGGTGAGTGCTCTGAAGTGTGTAAGCCTGACGATTCACAGACCTGTATGCCTGGAGCTAATAATACATTGTATGTTAATTAAAAAAAAAAAAGAAGTGTGGCTGAGAAATGGTAATGTGCATCCTGCGTGCTTCCTTGTTTTGCTGTGAACCAAAATGCACCAAGGGACTCTTCTCATAGGGGCCAGAGAGCATTAGCCTTGGACTGGCAGCCAGGTTCCCTAGGTCCTTGGTCTGGCTCTTCTAGGAATTACTGTGTGGCTCTCAGCAAACCCGTTCTTCTTTGTAGAGACCTGGTTTCTTTACCTATCCGTGCCAGGGGTGGTGGAGAGGGGAGCAGCACAGGAGTACCTGCCTTGTCCTTCAATGAAAATTGTCCCTGTGGTTTATAAAAGCAGAGGAGGTTGTAGTTTTTGAGAACTGGGTCTTACACTTCATTATCTCAGAAATAAATGAATTTGAATTTCATACCAAGATGTGGTTCTAAACTCTACTTGGGGAAGAATCGTGTAGAAGTTGAGTAAAAGGCTGCATATCTGAGGCTTTCCCAAGCCTTTTTACCCACCGAGTCATCTTCCAAAGTCTGGATTTGTGGCTCCTGGGATGTGCCCAGCCTTGCCCCGAGTGAGGCAGCAGACATCTACGACAGGCAGGAGCTTGGATTTTAATATAACAACTGGAGCCAATTTACAGAAGTAATATGATTTTCTAAATCATTGGAATTAGATAGTCAAGCCTGAGAGTTAACAATTAGTCAGAGGCTCACAAGCCCTAATAACATCTGGCAAACTCCAACTGGGGCAGAAGAGAAAATAAAAATAAAGACAAAAATCCAAAAAAAAAAAAAAAAAAAAAACCAAAAAAAAAAAAAAAAACCAACCCAAAAAACAAAACCAAACCCCTACACCATACACAACAATGAGCAAATAAACAAAAAAAAAACAAACCCAAGGCACCATCATCCATTTTTATTATGACATCCTTAAGGTCACCATGTCAAGGGATGGAAGGAAATTAAAAAGAAGCTTCATAAAGGACACTGCTTACAAGGATTGCTTTACTTAGAGCTTGTTAATTTTCACAGTACAGTTGCCCTGGGTTGTGAATTAAAGAAACAGATGAAAAAAATATTGCGCCTTTAACTGTACTGGAGGCCCCTTGCATACTCTGTGCCTTTTGATGAGAAACATTAAACATTTTTAATTTAGCACATCAATTTGAAAATCTAATTTTTTTTTAATGCTTTGTAGAAGCAGACGCGTTCACGGTGCTGTCACGACCATAGAAGAATTATGAGAAACTTGAACCGCAAAAAATAAATTAGAAAAATCTCATTTCAGTTACTCTAAAAAGAGGGGAAATTAGATTTTGATTAAAATCACTCACACATACAATTTTAGGTAAACTAATTTAGCAAGACTGACTATATAATTTTTTTTCCTGCCAGTATGTCCTTTTAATACTGGCTCTGAGGTATTTGTACCCATAACCTTTCTCACAACCAACGGATGAAAAAAGAAACTCTAATAGAGTGGCCTCTTGACTACTGTGTACGGGGTCTGGTAGGGAGAGATTAAAGTAGTGTATTTGTCAGTATAATAGGCAGAAGCTGGGAATGAATTAAGATTCCTTGTATGGTCTTTTTAAGTTGGCCCTCCACTTTGCCTTTTCAACTTTTTTTTTTCTTTTTTTGGTAAGGTTTCTACTTGGAAATTTTACTTTAAGGACTGATGTGTCAGCTACTGTAGGGTTAAGTTGCATCATTAGTGCAGCATAAGGTATGGCCTGTGGCCAGAGGCCCCCATCTGGGTTGGGCTAACACGGCCGCCTTGAAGCGAGATGGGAGAACCGCAGCCACGCTCGTTAATTACAGCCAAGGTGTTGCCAGAGGAAGTGACATGATGCCGGTGGACATGTTTCCTAAACTGTAAAGTGCTGCTCGAGACTGTCGTGTCAGGATGAGGCCGATGGCGGAGTTCCAATCCCCGCCCGGCCATTCTGAGCCAGGCTCTCGGAACTCCCAGCCTAGAATCTAGGTTCTACGGGGGAGAAGACGGATGGCGTGTTTTAGTTATTCAGTATCTCATACCAAACCTCATTTTGAAAATTGCACTGTTAATGAATTAGAAACTTTTAAATTAAGGCTGAAGGGCGCATTATTAACTCTCTCTCAAAGAAGAGCAGTGGCTGGTCTACAGAGGATAGTGTCCAAAACTGCTCTCCTTCCCTGCTGAGCACAAGACAGGAAGGCACCGGCTGCCTTGAACTTGCTAATGAGATATTGTGGGACATGCATGACCTGATGGGTGTGAGAACCTTTGAAAGGGTATAGGCAAGATGCTATTTATTTATTTATCAAGATTTTATTTGTTTGAGAGAGAGTGAGCGGGAGAGAGCACGAGCGGGGGCAGGGAGGGGCAGAGGCAAAGGGAGAAGCAGATTCCTCTCTGAGCAGGGACCCTGAGTAGGGCAGGGTTGGGGGTGTTCTATCTCATGACCCCAGAATCAGGATCTGAGCCAAAGGCAGATGCTTAACTGACTGAGCTACCCAGGTGCCTTGGCAAAATACTATTTATAAAGAAATGACAAACTACAAAAATAACAGTTGAATCAAAGGTATGTAGGTAGCAGAAGGATGAGGAGCTCAGAGAGCAGCCCTTTATTCACTAGTCCCTTTTACCACCACTGTCTGCTGATCCTGGTATTTCCTGGGAAGATGGACAGAAGGCAGAAGACTGAATCAGGAGATGGAAGGAAAGGGAAGGAAAGAGAATCAGAAAAAGGGGTAAATTAGGCTGGAGAAGTAGGAAGTCGAGAGCATAGAAAGTAGGGGAGAAAGATAGAAAAGAGGGAAAGGAAAAGAGGAAAGCAAGAATCAGACAAATGCAGAGGAACTAAAAAAAGTAGTGGGGACAACCTTAAATTTTCTGATTGAGATGGAAACAAACACACACAAACATATGAATATATACATTTCATGTATATGTAACTTTTGTCCTAAAAGTAAAAGTTTAGTGAAAAATAAAGGTGGCACCAGGTGAAGATCAATAATATGCATTAAGGAGTTGGAGATCTTAAAAGAACAATAAAGTATAAATTTGAACTCCTAGAAGATAACACAGGAAAAGTCTAGATGATCTTGGGTTTGGTAATGATCTAGAACCAAAGGCCCAATCTGTGAAAGAAATAATTGATAAGCTGGAGTCATTAACACCTGAAATTCCAGTCTGTGAACTATACTGTCAAGAGAATGAGAAGACAAGCCACAGACTGGGAGAAAATAGTTGCAAAAACATCTGATAAAGCATTATTATCCAAAATATCCAAAGGACTCTTAAAACGCAACAATAAGAAAATGAATAACCTGACTTAAAAAGTGGGGGAAAAAAATCTGGACCCTGACCAAAGAAGACATACAGACGTCAAATAAACATTTGGTAAGATGTGAACATCACACGTCATTAGGGATTGCAGATTACAATAATAAGACACACTACACAACTAGTAGAATAGCCCAAACCCAAAGCTGATAAACCATATGCTGGCGATGCAACAGAAACTCTCATTCATCGCTGTTGAGAATGTGATATGGTATAACTACTTTGGAAGATAGTTTGGCACTTTCTTACAAAATTAATCTTACCATACAATCCAGCAACCAAGCTTTGTGATAACTACCCAGAATAAGTTGAAAACTTATGTCCACACAAATAACCATACACAGATTATAAATTATAAAATTGCCAAAATTCAGAAGCAACAAAGGTGTTCTTCAGAAGGTGAGTGGATAAGCAAACTGGTACATCCAGACAGTGAGATATTATTCAGGGCTATAAAGGAATGAGGAGCCAAGCCATGAAAAGACGTGGAGGACACTTAAATGCATATTATTAAGTGGGAGTCTAAAATGGGTGTATAAGGTGTGTTCTCATCTCTATGACATCCTGGAAAAGGGAAACTGTGGAGGCAATAAAAAGCAGTGGTTGCCTGAGGTTAGGGAGGAGGGAGGAGAATGGGCAGAGCACAGAGGATTCTGGGGGTAAATGGTCCTATAGAGTACATTAATGATGAATCCATACCCTTATGTATTTGTACAAATCCATTGCACAACACCGAGAGTGAACTCTAATGTGAATTATGGACTTCAGGTCATAAGATGTCAATATAGGTTTATCAGTTGTAACAGATGTGTGAGTCTGGCCAGTCTGGTGCAGGATGCTGTGGTAGGCTGCACACGTATGAGGCAGTGGTGGATGGGAAATCTCTATGCTTTGCTCTCAATTTTTCTGCAAGTCTAAAACTGCTTTACAAAATATAGTCTAGGGATGCTTGGGTGGTTCAGTTGGTTAGGCGTCTGCCTTTGGCTCAGGTCATGATCCCAGGTGCTGGAATAGAGTCTCGCATCAGGCTCCTAGCTCAGTGGGGAGCCTGCTTTTCCTTCTGCCTGCTGCTCCCCCCGGCTTGTGTGCTGTCTCTCTGACAATTAAATAAATAAAATCTTTTTAAAAAATCTGTTAAAACAAGACCTAAAATACAAGGATAAATGTCAATTAATAAATAAATTTGAGGTTACTAGAGGGTGTTACGATGGATATGGAATTTGAAATTGATTTTTTTGTTTGCTTCTCTTTATCTGTGCTTAGAATGATGGATCAGACACATTCATTTGAATCCCCGTTATTTACAAACTCTATGACCTTGGGTAAAATACTTCAAGTCTCTGTCTCAGTAATCCCATTTATAAAACATGCTCTATATACATCCCAATACTAGTTTCATTGTGATATCAGTAAGATTAAATGGCCTCGGTGATAAGTATGGCACAGGGTACATGAGGAGTTCTCAGTAAATGGGGGCCAGTAGTGACTGCAGTTATAACAAAGACCTTTGCAGTGGTTATGAACAAATGTGCTACTGTGTGATATGACGTGGCATTTATGGATAATAGATCATGTTTGTAAAGTAGGTTTTTTAAAATAGGTTAGCAAGTGGTGTTTTGGACATCATTTTTTATTTCATTTATTTATTAATTTATTTATTATTTTTTATTTTTTAAAAGATTTTATTTATTTATTTGACAGACAGAGATCACAAGCAGGCAGAGAGGCAGGCAGAGGGAGAGGAAGGGAAGCAGGCTCCCTGCTGAGCAGAGAGCCCCATGCGGGGCTTGATCCCAGGACCCTGGGATCATGACCTGAGCCGAAGGCAGAGGTTTTAACCCACTGAGCCCATCCAGGTGCCCCGGACATCACTTTTAAAATGTATTCATAGCAAGTCTGTAGTTGGGTAGGGAGATATCACTCTCTTTTGTTACAGAGATAAGAAAACTGTTTTCTTATGCAACTGGCTTGCTTAGGATTATATAGCTTACTATGTTTTTATTCTAGATAGAAAAGAAAAAGAAAATGCTCTGAATTTTGAAAAAAAAAAAAAACAACTGACATAAAATGATGTAAGAATTCAAAGGTAGAGTTAAAAAAAAAAAAAGTGGGTGGTAGAATTCAGGAAAGGAACCGAAAATAACCACCAGCATTTTCCCAGGATGGAGAACCATCCATGCTGGGAGCAGGAAGTAGAAGAGATAAAGTCAGGGATATAGAGAATGTGCTTGGGAAGATCACAAATGAAGAACCAAAAAGTAAAAATCACTCCAAAGAGGAAAACAGATATGTGGGACAGAGTAGAATCCAACATGTCAATAACCCTTTTTATTGAGAGAAAAAAACATGTTTAATAAAATGTTCAACGATCCATTGTCCTAAAAGGTGTAGTGTTTCAAGAGAAGAAAAATAATGTAGAACAGTGGACATTGAGATGTAGCCTGATGAGCTTAGTAACCTTCAAAGGAAGGAGATATCCTATAGAAATCCAGGGAGAGAAGAAGAAAGAGAGAAGATGTGAGGTTGAATCCAATTTGCTGTAATCATGCAATTTTAAAATAGAATGGATAAATGTATACAGATTTCTATAGGGGTAAGAAGGAAACCTAAGTATTGTATTCCATACCAACTCGTCTTTCCAGTGAAAAAGAAAGGCATTCTTAAACATGCAAGTAACTGAGAAGTATAATGCCCCTAAAGCCTTTTGAAATAATTATTTCATGATGGAAACCAGCAGCCAACTAAATGAAATTATTTTAGATAAAGGGTTCAGGGATGGGGAAGCAGCAGTAGGCGAAATCTGAAGGTAAACAATGATTTCATTTAATTACATAAGGAAGTTAAAAAAAAGAGCAGTGGGGGTTTTGGTAATAGAAGGGGACACAGTTGATACAAACTTTGACCATGTAAAGTGATAATAACATAACCAGGAAATCTGCAGAGTGTTAGGGGAGTGGAGGTACACGAGGGTATACTGATTTCCTTGTCTTTCATAGTTGGAAGTCAAAAGACTCTGCACAAGATTGATAAGTCAGTAAGTAGAGGTTGTGGCATATAATTTATAGTTATAAAGACCTTGAGAGAGATACTGACACCAAATCTTTTACCTTATCAGAACAGAGCAAGAAATTACCATGAAGAAAATACAGACCATTGGGGCGCTTGGGTGGCTCAGTGGATTAAGCCTCTGCCTTCAGCTCGGGTCATGATCCCCGGGTCTTGGGATCGAGCCCCGCATCGGGCTCTCTGCTCAGCAGGGAGCCTGCTTCTCCCTCTGTCTCTCTCTGCCTGCCTCTCTGCCTACTTGTGATCTCTGTCTGTCAAATAAATAAACAAAATCTTAAAAAAAAAAAAAAGAAAAGAAAATACCCCAAGGAAAAGGTGGCAGATGATAGACCTTCGGAAACGGCAACAGAAAATAAGATGGAAAGTGGAGACTCACCATGTGTCTTGTAAAACAGTCCAGATGGAACAAATGCACTTGATAAAACAAAATGTCTCAGATTATATGAGGGGCAGATTAAAAGAAAATAACCTCAAAAGATCAAATATAAATCAACAGGCAAAGGCATTCCAGGCAGATGAATACACCCATGCAGAAAACAGAGAACAAAAACCAACCCCCAAACCAAAACCAAGCAACAGGCTAAAAAACCAGGAGTGGTAACTATTCATGTTAGAGAACAGTGAATTTAAAACAAAAAAGCATTACATAAAACCAAAATAAATAGTTTATCTTAGTAAAGGGTATACACTACCTTGAGAATTAAACTTATTAATCTTTCTACACCAACTAACATGGCATCAAAGTATTTAAGGCTAAAATTGCAGTAAGTAAATGAGAACTTGATAGATGTTCCGGTGGTAGGAATCTCTAATGCACTGCTCTTATCCCATGACAGATGATGAAAATAAAAAATAACTAAAATTACATTGGGTTTTTACAATATAAATAATGAGGGTATCCATATGTACACTTAAACAAGCACATATCCATTCAAATCCATGAAGTATTTTTAAAAATTGATTGTACGGTTTCACTAAAATTTACTGTGTGGAAAAAATCAGCCATTTCTAGAAGCTTCTACCCCATAATTTTGGCAAGTTTCCCTGAAACCATAGAGCTTCATCAACTAGAGTCTGAAAACCTTTGGATCAAGAAATGAGAGCTGTATTATTATATTGGCAACGCGAACAAGTTTCCTTTCAATATCAAACTATTTTCCCATTGTTATTTCAGAGAAAACATTGTTCTGATTACAGTTGTCTGGGCAGCTGTAGTTATAACCAATTTTACCATTTTCTAGCAAAGGAACTAAGGAAAACCTGGAATCATAAATCAGCTCTCAGAGATGATTTCAGTAATAATACTTTCAGTTGTACCTCACTTGGGCTCGTAAGGGACTAGCTGGCACACTCAGCCAGCTTCTTGGATCTTCTCCTGCAACATGCTCACAACTCACAGAGACTTGCTTTAGAGGACGAGGATGTATTCCTGCTGGTTGGTAACAGCACTAGGAATTGAACTCATATCTCCTGAATCCCAGCCCTTCATTTCTCCAAGCCACACGGCTTTTCCTCAGCAGATGCAAGGACTGTGGCGATAGAGTAGCTCTTTCTTTGACTTAACATTCCAAGATTTGTTGCCTTTAACCGGTTTTCTGACCTGGGCTCCAGTGGATTTAGCAATTTTCCGAAATCTTCATACTCAGCCTTCTGAGGGCTCACCGTGTAAAATGTGTTTGATTGATTGGTCTTTCCTGTCTTGCATAACTATCTTGCCCACACAAGATGATTGCTACAAAGGAGAGCTTCCAAAAAACCCTTTTTCTTTACAAAAAGCTTCAGCTCAGCTTTTTCCCCACCCCAGACCCTCCGTACCAGCTCTGTGCTGACATCTCCTGGGTACTAATCTAATAGCTCGGGTCCCACAATCCCTCAGGCACGGCACTACACACGCGTTTCTTCTAACCGGTCGTGAATGTGGTTGCACGCATTTTTGAGGACGGGAGTTTTTGCCGGTCCTTTGTCTGCAAACTCCAATCGGTTGAAACTTGACCAGGTGTTTGATATGCTCTGGATAGTTCCCTTTCCAGTCACATGTCATTTGTAATGATAAACTGAAACATTCTTACTTAAAGAATATTCAAAGAGGTCCTGTGATATGAAAATGAAATATTGTTTTGTGCACCCTCTTTCTAGATAATCTACCCAGCTTTCTTGGCTTCTGCTGAAGGCATAGAGCCTTGCTAAGCCTCTGAAAACCTAGTCCTCCTAAGGGAAGGGGTGGGTAGTAACAGCTGTTTCTAGAAGGAGCCTACCATTTTGACATGGGCAGTATCTTTATTTTTACCACCAAGACTGTTGGTATCTGCTGAGATATCGCACTTCGGTCCTCCTGGACAAGTATGGGAAACTTCAGTAATATTGATAATGCTAAAAATCTGGCTGTTTGGAAACCAGACGAGGAAAGCTTCCCAGAATGCTGAATGTCTTAGTGCAATGTGCAGTCAGTCATTTCTCATCTTTCCCTTTGGTGTCCCTTTTTAAATAAAAACAAAAGAAGTAAAGCTACACTAATTAAGCTTTGCATTTGAGAGGAAATCTATGTTGTGATAATAATTCCCCTCTGGCCTGTGAGGCAACTTTCAAAAGTCCGAGAGAATTCGTGATTAGCATCTGAGCTACTTAATAGAATTGGCAGGAAATGACTACATGATACAGTTTCATTCATTCAGTTATTTCATAAATAATTACTGAACAGTTTCTGCGCCAGTGTATTGTGCAAAATGCAGTAGAGCATGTGTGAAAAACTTTGCAGCGCTCTCTTCAGCTAGGATGCCAACTCATTGAGGCCAAGACAGGATGCATGTGTAAGTCATTTTATTTCTTTTTCTTAGAGAGAGAGTTAGAGCAAGCAAGCGAGGGACAGGGGCAAAGCGAGAGAGAGAATCTTAAACAGGCTCCACGCTCAGTGTAGAGCCCAACTTGGCACTGGATCGCATGACATTGAGATTGTGACCTGAGCCAAAACCAAGAGTCTGATGCTTAACCGAGTGAGCTATCTAGGCACCCCATGTGTAAGTCAGTTTAATACAAGATAAGAATTACTAAGTATAACGAGAGATAGAGATGAAGGACTTTGAGAGGCCAGGGGCAATAGAGATTACTTCTGGCTGGAGAATCTGGGAAGAGACAGTCTTTGAGGTGAACACGGAGAAATAGCTAGGATTCTGACATGCAGAAATGGGCAGTGATACCCTTCAGCAAAAGTAGCAGAGTGATCAAAGTTGTATCAACCTCTAATTAAATTATGTTTCTTGGGGTCTTGCTAGAGAACCAGGTCCATTTCCAATTAGACACCACATTTCATGCCAATAATAATTCTGATCTCTGTGTTTGGGGTCTGTGTTGTTTTACATTGGCAAACCCCAGGCCAGATGATAGAACAACCTCATGAAAGCTCCTGGAGCCTGTGGACCCCGAGCATGTGGCACTGCGACCCATCTGTCCTTCAGAGCCCCTGGCTGGGACATTTCCCCCCCAGCCATCTGTTCTGCCAGCTGTCTGTCACCTTGGAAAAGACCTTTCTGTGTTGAATGTGTATAACACAGGTATTGCTAGGTTTTGGGTTCTGAGGATTTTTTTTTTTTTTTTAATGACAAAAGTGTGGTAGAGTATCTGATGATACCATCCTACAATAAAGAAATGGGACTTTTGTGGTGATTCCACAACCTGCTGTGATTTTAGCGAAGTCAGTCTGCATCTCCAGGTCTCAGTTTCTCGCCTTGGAAAATGGGAATATTAACATTGGTTTGTTTCCGCTGTCCATAGAAGCTGAGAGAATAAGTTGTGCGGTATTCGTTTGACCCTAGCTTTTTACATGAAAACAGGTATATCTCAGTCTCTGTACTAGAATTTAGTTCTATAAATTTAGCTATAGGATACGGCCAGCAAATAAAAAGGTGATTTTCTAGTGATTTCCATTATAAAAGCAAAATATGTTCATGGCAGGAAAAACTCAAGGCACAAAATCATACGTGATCACTAATGCACAGAGTCTCCCATAACTCAGACCATCTCTTTTGATAATCCACCAGTTTCAGTGTTTAAATAAGCCATCCACTAAGATGATCTACCCGAAACCAAGTTCTCCTGGAATTAATCCCAAGTGAGCATAAGGTAAGCGGTATGTGTTGCATGCCACTTAAAATAATGCATTTCTTCTATAATATGTGTCCAGGGTTCTTTAGCCATACCAAGCATTTATCAGAATTCCTTGGCAGTTTTCAACATAGCTTGTGGGCTGTAATCATGAACAAGCTTCTCAGAGAGTAATTTGGCAATGTGTGTCAAAGACCTTAACAACCGCCCCGCCCCCTCGGCTTTGACCCAGAAATTCCATGCCTGGGAATTTATCTTAAGGCAATAATCAGAGATGTGCCCAAGGATTTATGTATGATGATACTTACCACTACATTAAAAAAAAAGCAAACAGTAGAAACAACCTAGATGTCAAACAATAGGGGGTTGGTTAAATAAATTATGGTACATCTATATCCAGAGTGCTGTGTGATCATTAAAAATAATGATCTCAAATTTTTTTAAAGCTATGGGAAAATGCTTATGATGTTATCAGGAGAAGAAGAAAAGAGTCAATAGACCAGATTACAGTGTGTGTGTGTGCGCGCGTGTGTGCTTGTGTGTGTTTTAAAGCATCTATTTCTCTGCATAGCAAAAAGATGGATCTGTAGCAAAATGTTAGTGGTGATTATGGGTGGAACAAATGATTGTTTTCCCCCCTATTTTTAGATTTTGTATATATAACTATCATTTTCTAAAAAAAATTACATAGCCTGTTTTCTTCCTATTATCTTCCTAAGCCTATGATCTTCCAAAAAAGTCATAGCCTGTTTGGGCTGCTATCACAAAACACCACAGACTGGGTAGCTAACAAACAAATGAAATTTACTTCTCACAGTTCTGGAGGCTGGGAAGTCCAACATCAAGGAGTCAGCCTGGCTGCATTCTGGTGAGAGCTTTTGTCTTGGGTCACAGCTGACACCCTCTTGCTATGTTCTCACATGGTGAAAGGGGAGAAGGACCTCTCTGGGGTCTTTTCTGTAAGGACACTAATCCATTCATAAGAGTTCCATCCATATGACCTAACCACCTCCCAAAGCCCACTTCCTAGTGCTATCATTCTGGGGTGTTAGGATTTCAATGAATGAATTTTGAGGGAACAGAAACATTCAGACCAGAGCATTATATACATAATATGTAACTTACATTAAACATCTCCTACACTTCCCTGCCTAATTCAGCAGGTTCCCCAAGGCTTTTAGCTGCTCTCTGTTTTATGCTGGGATTTCTTGGGAACTCCTTTAGTGTGACGTTGGGGTAGCTGTGTAGTGTTCCACCATTAATTCAGAAACTTAATTTCATCAGTGTATTGAGAAGGTGACAGTCACTAATCAAACAAAAAAGGACTGATTTCAGTGAAAATAAAGAGAACAGTTGGAAAATGGATGATAGCTTTCCAGCGATCAGGATCCCTTTGACTCATTGACCCATGATCTGGAAGAGTCCTTAATGACAAACTCCAGAATGGTTGGAGGAGCTTCCCAAGGTCCCTTGGCTAGGAGTAGCCAAATGACACCAGACTTGGTTTTTTTAACTCCTTTTTCTTTTTAGCTTTTTTTTCCTTTTTTTTTTTTTTTTTAATTAGAGATACAGAAAAAGAGACAGAGTATGTGCCTCTGTGGGGATGGGTTAGAGGGAGAGGGAAAGAGAGAATCTTAAGCTCCAGCAGGCTCCATGCTCAGTGTGGGGTTGATGCAGGGCTCGATCTCATGACAGTGTAACAACCCTGAGATCATGACCTGCGCCAAAGTCAAGAATCAGAGGCTTAACCTACTAAGACACTCGGGCTCCTCTCTTTTTAGCTATTTTTTTTAAAAGATTTTATTTATTTGACAGACAGAGATCACAAGTAGGCAGAGAGAGAGGAGGAAGCAGGCTCTCCGCTGAGCAGAGAGCCCGATGTGGGGCTTGATCCCAGGACCCTGAGATCATGACCTGGGCCAAAGGCAGAGGCTTTAACCCACTGAGCCACCCAGGCGCCCTCTTTTTAGCTATTTTTAATTGAGCTCTGAGGTTTGCGGTTTCAGACATTCCCTTTTTGCTATCAAGATGCTGGGCAATTTAAGTTAGCATGCTTTTTTTTTTTTTTTTTTTTTTAGGATTTTTTAAAGAGCAGTTTTAGGTTTACAGCAAAATTAAGAAGAAGGTACAGAGATTTTCCATGTAACTTCTTGCCCTCACACGATCACAGCCTCCCCCATTATCACATCCCAGACCAGAATGGTACATTTGTTACAGTTGATGAACCTGTACTGACACATTTTAACCATCCAAAGCCCATGGTTTACCTTAGGGCTTATTCTTGGTGTTGTAAATTTCATGAGTTTGGGCAAATGAGTAATGACATGTATGCATCATTATAGTATCATACAAAGAAATGTAATGCCCTAAAAATCCTCTGTGCTCTACCTATTCATCCCTTCCCTCATCCTCAACCCTAGTATCCACTGATCTTACTGTCACTATAGCTTTGCCATTTCCAGAATGTCATAGAGTTGGAACCATACAGTATATATAGCTTTTCCAGATTGGCTTCTTCCACTTAGTGATACACATTTAAAGTTCTCCCATTTTCGTGGCTTTTTTTTTTTTTTAGCTCATTTCTTTTTAGTGCTGAATAATATTTCATCGTCTGGATATACAGAAGTTTTAAATTTATTCACCTACCGAAGGACCTCTTGGTTGCTTCCAAGTTTTGTCAATTATAAATAAAGCTGAACAAACTACTTTCTGATAGTGAATTTGGTCTGACAAAGCCAGCTGAAAAACCTTCTGGGGATGATACAGAGCATCTGCGATGGTCCCTTGAGAATTATACCTCTTATTTGATGAAGTATCTGTTGGGTGGACTGAAATATTTACTTTTGTCAAATATGAGTCCTTTGCTGTTCATAGAGAGAACTGGAAAAACACTGATGAATTCTTACCCTCTTTCCTTTAAGATTTTTATTTTATTTTATAAAAGATTTTATTTATTTATTTGACAGACAGAGATCACAAGTAGGCAGAGAGGCAGGCAGAGAGAGGGGGAAGCAGGCTCCCTGATGAGCAGAGAGCCCGATGTGGGGCTCGATCCTAGGACCCTGAGATCATGACCTGAGCCGAAGGCAGAGGCTATAACCCACTGAGCCACCCAGGCGCCCCTCATTTAAGATTTTTTTAAAAGGTTTCATTTATTTATATGACAGAGAGAGAGATCGCAAGTAGGCAGAGAGGCAGGCAGAGAGAGAGGGAGAAGCAGGCTCCCCGCTGAGCAGAGAGCCCGATATGGGGTTTGATCCCAGGACCCTGAGATCATGACCTGAGCTAAAGGCAGAGGCTTAACCCACTGAGCCACCCAGGCGCCCCTCATTTAAGATTTTTAATGTTACCAGAGACTTATGTCATTCTGACCCCATCTGGTTGCAGTTTTCTAAGAAGATAGCTGCTCTTTACCTTTCTATGGTTGCTTATCCCCGATGATACATAAGAAAGCACTGCTGTTCATTATATATGGATTCTTGTGCTTTCCAGACATATGGGGAGAATTATTTGTGGCCCTTGTCCTGCAGTTAAGAAGTAGTTCTTCTTTTGTGGAGGACCATTGGTTTTTTTATCCACTTCCTACACTAAACTCCTAAACTGTTACGATACTTTAAATACCATCATCTAATTGGCATTCGTGTTTTGAGGGTTTGCTCAAAGACATTAAATAGATCAGTACGTCTGTTTTATGCTGAGTGAAGTCCCACATCTTATTTTTTCTACCAGGGAATTTTCTTTTCAAGTGATACCAGCTCCCAATAATAGATCCAATCTTCTAGTTTTACTTTTCTACCTCCCTTCCTCCCTCCCTTTCTCTCACTCCTTTCTATCTCTTCCTCCTTCCCTTGTTCCCTCCCTCCCTTCCTTTCTTCTTTCCTTCCTTTTTAAATTATTTTTTAACGTTTTTTTAATTTTTTAGACTATAGCACATACCCTCCCCAATGTCCATCACTCAGCCATCCCATCCCTCCCACCCCTCTTCCCCTCCAGCAACTCTCAGTTTGTTTCCTGAGATTAAGAGTCTCTTATGGTCTCCCTCTCTGGTTTCATCTTGTTTCATTTTTCCCTCCATTCCCCTATGATTCTCTGTCTTGTTTCTCAAGTTCCCATATAAGTGAGATCATATGATAATTGTCTTTCTCTGACTTATTTCTCTTGGCATAATACCCTCTAGTTCCATCCACTTCATTGCAAATGGCAAGATTATTTTAAATGATGGCTGCATAGTATTCCACTGTATATATATACCACTTCTTCTTTATCCATTCATTTGTTGATGGACATCTAGGTTCTTTCCATAGTTTGGCTATTGTGGACATTGCTGCTATAAACATTTGGGTGCATGTCTGCCTTTGGATCACTTAATTTGTATCTTTAGGGTAAACACCCAGTAGTGCGATTGCTGGGTCATAGGTTAATTCTATTTTTAACTTTTTGAGGAACCTCCATGCTGTTTCCCAGAGTGGCTGCTTCAGCTTGCATTCCCACCAACAGTGCAGGAGGCTCCCCCTTTCTCCGAAACCTCACCAACATCTGTCATTTCCTGGCTTGTTAATTTTAGCCATTCTGTATGTTATGAGGTGTTATCTTACTGTGTGTTGATTTGTATTTCCCTGATGCCGAGTGATGTGGAGCACTTTTTCATGTGTCTGTTGGCCATTTGGATGTCTTTTCTGCAGAAATGTCTGTTCATGTCTTCTGCCCATTTCTTGGTTGGATTATTTGTTCTTTGGGTATTGATTTTGAGAAGTTCTTTATAGATTTTGGATACTAGCTCTTTATCTGATATGTCATTTGCAAATATCTTCTCCCATTTCGTCAGTTGTCTTTTGGTTTTGTTGATTGCTTCCTTTGCTGTGCAAAAGCTTTTGATCTTGATGAAGTCCCAATAGTTCATTTTTGTCATTGCTTTCCATGCCTTTGGTGATGTTTCTAGGAAGAAGTTGCTGCAGTTGAGGTCGAAGAGGTTACTACCTGTGTTCTCCTCAAGGATTTTGATGGATTCCTGTATCACATTGAGGTCTTTCATCCATTTGGAGTCTATTTTTATGTATGGTGTAAGGAAAAAGGTCAAGATTCATTCTTTTGCATGTGGCTGTCCAGTTTTCCCAACACCATTTGTTGAAGAGACTGGACATTCTTCCCTGCTTTGTCAAAGATTAGTTGACCATAGAGTTGAGGGTCTATTTCTGGGCTCTCTCTTCTGTTCCATTGATCTATGTGTCTGTTTTTGTGCTAGTACCATACTGTCTTGATGATGACAGCTTTGTAATAGAGCTTTAAGTCTGGTATTGTGATGTTGCCAACTTCGGCTTTCTTTTTCAACATTCCTCTGGCTATTTGGGGTCTTTTCTGGTTTCATATAAATTTTAGGATTATTTGTTCCATTTTGTTGAAAAAAATGGATGGTATTTTGATAGGGATTGCATTAAATGTGTAGATTGCTTTAGGTAGCATAGACATTTTCACAATATTTGTTCTTCCAATCCATGAGCATGGAAAGTTTTTCCATTTCTTTGTTTCTTCCTCAATTTCTTTCATGAGTACTCTATAGGTTTCTGAGTACCAATGCTTTGCATCTTTGGTTAGATTTATTCCTAGGTATCGTATGGTTTTGGGTGCAATTGTAAATAGCATTGACTCCTTAATTTCTCTTCTGTGTTGTTGTTGGTGTATAGAAATGCAATTGATTTCTGTGCATTGATTTTATATCCTGACACTTTACTGAATTCTTGTATGAGTTGTAGCAGTTTGGAGTGGAGTCTTTTGGGTTTTCCACATAAAGTATCATATCATCTGCAAAGAGTGAGACTTTGACGATTTCTTTGCTGATTCGGATGCCTTTTATTTCTTTTTGTAGTCTAATTGCTGAGGCTAGGACTTCTAGTACTATGTTGGATAGCAGTGGTGATCATGACAGCCCTGCCATGTTCCTGACCGTAGGGGAAAAGCTCTCAGTTTTTCCCCATTGAGAATGATATTCACTGTAGGTTTTCATAGATGGCTTTTCTGACATTGGGGTATGTACCCTCTGTTCCTGCACTTTGAAGAGTTTGGATCAAGAAAGGATGCTATACTTTGTTAAATTCTTTTTAAAAGCATCTATTAAGAGTATCATATGGTTCTTGTTCTTTCTTTTATTAATATATTGTATCACATTGATTGATTTGCGGATGTTGAACCAACCTTGCAGCCCAGGAATAAATCCCACTTGGTCATAGTGAATAATCCTTTTAATGGACTATTGGATCCTGTTGGCTAGTATTTTGGTGAGAATTTTTGCCTCTGCATTCATCAAGGATATTGGTCTGTAATTCTCCTTTTTGATGGGGTCTTTTTATGGTTTTGGGATCAAGGTGATGCTGGCCTCATGAAATGAGTTTGGAAGTTTTCCTTCTATTTCAGTTCTTTGGAACAGTTTCAGGAGAACAGGTATTAATTCTTCTTTAAATGTTTGGTAGAATTCCCTTGGGAAGCCATCTGGCCCTGGGCTCTTGTTTGTTGGGAGATTTTTGATGACTGCTTCCATCTCCTTACTGGTTATGGATCTGTTCAGGTTTTTTATTTCTTCCTGGTTCAGTTTTGGTAGTTTATCTATCTCTAGGAATGCCTCCATTTCTTCCAGATTGTCGAATTTGCTGGTGTGGAGTTGGTGTCATTATACGTTCTTACAATTGTTTGTATTTCTTTGGTGTTGGTTGTGGTCTTTCCTCTTTCATTCATGATTTTATTAATTTGGGTCCTTTCTCTTTACTTTTTGATAAGTCTAGCCAGGGGTTTATCAGTCTTATTAAATCTTTCAGAGAACCAGCTCCTAGTTTCGTTGATTTGTTCTACTGTTCTTTTGGTTCCTGTTTCATTGATTTCTGCTCTGATCTTTATTATTGCTCTTCTGCTGGATTTAGGCTTTCTATGCTGTTCTTTCTCCAGCTTTTTTAGGTGTAGGGTTAGGTTGTTTTCTTGAGACCTTTCTTGTTTCTTTTCTTTTTTTGT
This sequence comes from Mellivora capensis, assembly GCA_004024625.1. Classification (NCBI taxonomy): domain Eukaryota; kingdom Metazoa; phylum Chordata; class Mammalia; order Carnivora; family Mustelidae; genus Mellivora; species Mellivora capensis. Next base: position 46,881 of record PISX010008608.1, read on the forward strand.
TTAAAGATTTTATTTATTTATTTGTCAGAGATCACAAGTAGGAAGAGGCAGGCAGAGAGAAAGAGGGGGAGGCAGGCTCCCCACTGAGCAGAGAGCCCGATGTGGAGCTCAATCCCAGGACCCTGGGACCCTGACCTGAGCCAAAGGCAGAGGCTTTAACCCACTGAGCCCAGGTGCCCCACCTTTCTTGTTTCGTGAGAATAACTTGTATTGTTATATACTTTCCTCTCAGGACTGCCTTTGCTGTGTCACAAAGATTTTGAACAGTTGTGTTTTCATTTTCATATGTTTCTGTGAATTTTTTAAATTCTTCTTTAATTTTCTGGTTGACCTTTCTTTCTTTAGTAGGATGTTCTTTAGCATTGATGTATTTGAGTTCTTTCCAACTTTCCTCTTGTGGTTGAGTTCTAGTTTCAAAGCATTGTAATCAGAAAATATGCAGGGAATGATCCCAGTGTTTTGGTACTGGTTGAGATCTGATTTGTGATCCAGGATGTGATCTGTTCTGGAGAATGTTCCATGTGCACTGGACAAGAATGTGTATTTTTGTTGTTTTGGGATGGAATGAACATTATCCTGACTATATCTGCGATGTCCATCTTCTCCAGTTTGTCATTTAAAGGCTTTATTTCCTTGTTGATCTTTGTTTAGATTATCTTTCCATTTTGGTGAGGGGGGTTTTAAAGTTTCCTGCTATTATTGTATTAGTGTTGATGTGTTTCTTTGATTTTGTTATTAATTGGTTTATGTAGTTGGCTGCTCCCATATTAAGGGCATAGATATTAAAATTTGTAGATCTTCTTGTTGGACAGACCCTTTAAGTATGATATAGTGTCCTTCCTCATCTCTTATTATAGTCTTTGGCTTAAAAATCTAATTTGTTTGATGTAAGGATTGTCACTCCAGGTTTCTTTTGAGTTCCGTTAGCATGGTCAATGCTTTTCCTCCCTCTCTCTTTAAATCTGGACATGTCTTTGGGTTAAAATGAGTTTCTTGCAGACTGTATTTCAATGGGTCTTGATTTTTTTCATCCATTCTGATACCCTGTGTCTTTTGATTGGGGCATTTAGCCCATTTACATTCTGGGTAACGATTGACAGGTAATGGACTTAGTGTCATTGTATTGCCTGTAAGGTGACTGTTACTGTATATTGTCTCTGTTCCTTTCTGGTCTGTTACTTTTAGGCTTTCTCTTTGCTTAGAGGACCCCTTTCAATATTTCTTATAGGGATGGTTTGGTGTTTGCCAATTCTTTTAGTTTTTGTTTGTCCTATAAGCCTTTTATCTCTCCTTCTATTTTCAATGACAGCCTAGCTAGATATAGTATTCTTGGCTGCATATTTTTGTCTTTCAGTGATCTGAATATATCATGCCAGTCCTTTTTGGCCTTCCAGGTGCCTATGGTTAGGTGTGCTTTGAATCTAATTTTTCTACCATTGTAGGTTACAGACCTCTTATCCCGAGCTGCTTTCAGGATTTTCTCTTTGTCTCTGAGACTTGTAAGTTTTACTATTAGATGACAGGGTGTGGACCTATTTTTTTTTTTTTTTTTAATTTTGAGGGTCTTCTCTCTGCCTCCTGGATTTTGATGCTTGTTTCCTTCCCCAAGTTAGGTTATTTTTTGCTATGATTTGCTCCAGTATACCTTCTGCCCCCCTCCCTCTTTCTTCTTCTTTTGGGACCCCAATTATTCTAATATTATTTCATCTTATGGTATCACTTATCTCTCAATTTCTCCCCTCATAGTCTAGTAGTTATTTGTCTCTCTTTTGCTCAGCTTCTTTATTCTCCATCATTTGGTCTTCTATATCACTGTTTCTCTCTTCTGCCTCATTTTTCCTAGCAGTAAGAGCCTCCATTTTTTATTGTATCTCATAACTTTTTTGATTTCAACTTGGTTATATTTTAGTTCTTTTATTTCTCCAGAAAGTGATTTTGTTTCTCCAGAAAGGGATTCTCTAGTATCTTCTATGCTTTTTTCAAGCCCAGCTAGCATTTTATAATCATGATTCTGAACTTTAGTTCTGACATCTTACCGATGTCCATATTGATTAGGTCCCCAGCCATCGGTACTGCCTCGTGTTTTTTTTTTTTTTTTAGGTGTTTTTCTGCCTTGTCATTTTGTCCAGAAAAGAATAAACGAATGAGAGAACAAAATGCTAAAAGGATAATAATTACCCCAGAAAAATATACACTAACCAAATCAGAAGAGACCCAATACCAGGGGAGAAGAAAAGAAAAAGAAAAAAATATATATATATAGAGAGAGAGGGAGGAAGAGAGAGAGAGAGAGAGAGAGAGAGAGAGACTGGTGAATAGAACAGAACCACACATTTTATTTTGGGTTTATTTTTGTGTGTTAGAAGAAACTGCCTCCCAGAATTTTAAAGATAGAAAAACTTAAATACATGTAAAAATAAGGGTAAACATGATGAAGGGATGGAATATGACTGTAAAGTTGAAAATTAAAAAAGATTTTATAAAAGGAATTGATAAGGTGTTTGAAAAATGAAAAAAGGAAATAAAGTGAGACAATGTAATGAGGTTGAAGACTAGAACAAAGCCATATGCTCCATTTAGGGTACATTTTGGTCCATTAGAAGAAACTGTATCCCAAAATTTTAAAGAAAGAAAGACTTATATGTATACAGCAAATAAGGTTAAATACAATGAAGAGGTAGAGGATGACTATAATAATGAAAATTAAAAAAGATTTTTAAAAAGCTATTGATAAAATTGTTAGACTAGGTTAAAGTAGGAGAGAGGAAACTTTCAAAAACAAGAGAAAAAGGAAAAAATGAAAATTAAAAAATTTTAACTTTGAACGACTAAGGAATCATGGGAGAAAACCCATGAATTCTATGTGCTATATTTCCCCTAGCCCTGGTGTTTTGCAGTTCTCATTGATCAGTAAACTTGGTCTTGGCTGGATGTTCTTGCTGATCTTCTGGGGAAGGGGCTAGTTGTAGTGATTCTCAAGTGTCTTTGCCCAAGGCGGAATTGTACTGCCCTTGCCAGGGGCCAGGCTGAGTCATCTGCTTGGGTTTGCTCTTGGGAGCTTTTGTTCCCTGAACGCTTTCCGTACTGCTTTGCTGGGCGAGAATGATGATGGTGCCTTCTCAGTCTCTGATCCAAAGGAGCTGAGAGCTTGGGGGCCCCCCTCTTCAGTGCGCCTTCAGGAAAAAGCAGTCAATCACTCCTGTCTCCCTGGTCTCTGGCTGTGCTCCGTGCTCACTGGCCTGTGACCAAGCATTTCTATCTCTGGTGCACAGCCCCATTTGGAGTCTCCAAACCCCCAGATTTCTGCAGTGTACCCCCATGCCGCTCCTCCCGGTGGGGCAGGTGGGGGGCTCTCCCTGAATCTGATGCTTGTAGGGTCCCTGCTCAAAAGGCAATGGCCCGACTGTTCCTCGGATCATAGTGTAAGGTAACCCTGAGCTGAGAGCCTACTCTTTGGCTCCATCTCTGCAGCCGGCTTCCCTGCTCCAAAACCTGAGAGCTCTGACACACTCAGGCAGCCCTGGTCTTTTTGAGATCCCGTGGGTACTGAGACCACACTGTCCTAGTGAGGGCTCCACCCCCCACTTAGCCTCTGGAGTGACGACCCTCAGTGGAGCCAACTTTTGAAAGTTACAATTTTGCGCTCCACTGCTCTACTGCTTACTGGGAGCCCATCTCCCCATGGTCTGTCTTCCGGTGTATTGCCTCAGATTCACTTCACATGTCCTACCTTCCAGAAGGTGGTCGCTTTTCTGTTCCTAGAATTGGTGCTCTTCTCTTCAATCTCCTGTTGAGTTTGTAGGTATTCAGAATGGCATGGTAACTCTCTAGCTGGTCTCCCAGGACCAAACAAAATGTAGATCTCCTGCTCGTCTGCCATCTTGCCTGTTGACCTGTCTTCTTTTTTTCCTTTAATTTTTGCATCACATGTTTCCTTTAGGCAGTATCTTTCTGTATTTGGAGTCTATCATTACTGCAACTGATTTTCATATAGGAGAAGTGACAAGAGAATGATAGAAATGTGAAATAAGAAATTAAGTAAACCTCTTATGAGTTTTCTTCTTTACCATCATTTTACCTCTATGTCTCGGATACAGAGGGTGACAATCAGGGTGGGGGCAAGGGTATATGGGGAATTTGGCACAAATGATATCAATGCAATCGCAATACATCTTCCCATTAGATTCTGAACACCACCTGAAGATAATTTGGAAGGTGTAGCAGCAGAAAATTAAACGCTGTAAATGCTGTCTGGCAAATTAAAAGACATAATTGATTATATTAGCTTATTTAAGTGATTCTAATTGCCAGAGATAGGGTTTGTTTGGTGTAGCTTTTCAACTTGCCAAGTAAAGTTTACACTGTCAACAAGCAAGTAATAGAAGTTGCCAAATGGCTCTTTCAAAAATTTCAACTCTCAGGTGCTTAATTTTTTGTGATACTTTGTTTTTCGTGCCAGAGTCTCTTCTGTTGTCTACAGTAGGTGGGGAAAGAAGACAGCTGTCCTGTTGGACTTGGGAGGGGCCCCCAATGCCCACCTATTCTTCCATCCTGCAGCCAGCAGCTCTAAACTCATGTCCTGGCAAAGAGATTGGTTTGCCTTTTTTTTTTTTTTTTTAAAGATTTTATTTATTTATTTGACAGACAGAGATTACAAGTAGGCAAGAGAGGCAGGCATGGAGAGAGAGGGGGAAGCAGGCTCTCCACGGAGCAGAGAGCCTGATGTGGGGCTCGATCCCAGGACCCTGGGATCATGACCTGAGCCGAAAGCAGAGGCTTTAACCCACTGAGCCACCCAGGCACCCTGGATTGCTTTTTTGAGTGACTGGTTGTGACAGTCACATCTCATCCTCAGAGTTTCCTGGAACTGGTTTTTCGGTCAGCACAGATAGATACAATTTTCCCTCTTCCGAGCAAGGATGGTGGGTGCTCTGAGTCCCAGAGAAGTCACCGGGCTTGAGTCAGCACCAGAGTGCTCTGGGCCTGGAGCGTTCTAGCAGCATGAGTGGCAGGCATCTTTGGCAGTGCATTATTCTCTAGGACAGTTGGGCTAGGCATTGGGAGAGCACCCCTATTATTCCCGCGTATTCCCCTCAAGTTCTTAATTATGCACACCGATTACCCGGAGCTATGAGGGATGAGTGAACAGAGTTCACAGATGCCTTCACCTCATGAACATTGCATTTGTTTTCTGAATATCGAGTCTCTCTATTAATGAGTCAGTACGTATTTATTGTGCACTTTTTAATGCATATACCACCCTTCTAGATGCTCTGGGGATAGTGAAGAGAGTACAAAGTTGTACTCCTCAAGGAGTTTACAATATGTTGGGGAGAACAGTACATGTTTACCTTAAAATAGCAACGACGTTAGTCAGTTATTTGTGTCATCTGGCAAGCCTAAGGGACCTGTTCTAAATTCTGCTAAGTTGTAAGTACTGAGAAGGCGAGGACTCGGAATTCCTGAAGGCCAGCTTGGGTTTGCTTCCGTGTTTACTCGGCATCTATGCCAAGAGACAGCTTGGAACATAAGGTTATTGTGCTTAGTTGTTAAAAACCTTTAAAGTTCAATGAATAATGTCCTCACTGTTGTCCTTTTCCACCTGGGCAGAGGAAGGAGTAAATGGTCACTGGCATGCTATTTCCTGGCTTGCCAGCTCCATTTGGAAATACCACTTACTGAAGAAACTGAACAGAGACAAAACCAAGGAAATTCTGAAGTCTCATACGTGCTCTCACATTTGTATGCTGGGCCTGCTATCCGATTTCCCCAATTCCGATGAAACTGTGAATGTGAAAGAGTTTTTAAAAGCATAAATAATTGTTAGAGCCAGCATTTATGAGCACCGTGTACCAGGCACTTGGCTAAGCATTTTGTATACACAATTTATTTTAGTCCTTAGGACAACTTTATGAAGTCAACTGCTATTTTTGGCATCCCTATTTTAAAGAGGGAAACAGCTTTAAGAGGGGAAGGGGCTTGTCCAGGATCGCGCAGCTAATGAGTCCTGGCAGTACAGGGATTTGAGCCGAGGCCGGAGTGCCACTGGTCTCAAGTTTTCTACCCTTACTTTATAAGGACCTCCTATAAAGCATTTTATTCCTCTGCAGGATGGTGATGTTTTACATGATGGTGCAACAGCTCTGTTTCTTGGGTGGAGAGAGGCCCTCTGGCGCCACCTATTGGGATTTCCCGAGATCCCACTTGTCTCCCATTGTGCATCTGCATGAGGAATGGGACCCAGGTATCCCTTTGCTGCTTCAGCCGCAGATCTAGGTCTGTCTTGATTTGGACACAGGGTCCCGCCATGAGACAAATAACCCTTTGTCACATTGGGTCAGACTTTAACTTGGGGTCATACCGGTGGCTGGCCATTTATGACTCCCCTACCCAGTTGACAGGCCCCTTGGCGCTCTGCATTCCCGAAGCCGGCCATGCCAGCTCACAGTTCCTGACTAGCTCCTTAGCCATCCTTCAGGGTCTTTGACTTCCAGACCCCCTTTTTCTGTCCTCAGTGGTGCCTCACGGTGTTGTTTCACTTGGGCTCTGCTGTCAGCTGCAGTCAGATCCGTTCGAGTTCTGCCGCTTGCTGGTAGCGTGGCCTCAGGGGAGTTACTTGAAACTCCTCAACTTCAGCTTTCTCTATGGAAAATGGTTTAGTAGGACTTAAATATTTAGGTGGTGGGGCTTATATAATGCTTTTAAAATACTTAGCACATTACCAGGCACAAAGAAAACAGTCCCCGAATGGTTAGTATTGATTGCTGTCTTTTAAAAAATTTTAAAAAAGGTTTTATTTATTTGTCAGAGAGAGAAAGAGAGAAAGAGAGAGGGAGAGAGAGAGAGAGAGAACATGAGTTGGGGGAGGAGCAGAGGGAGAAGCAGGTTCCCCGTCAAGCAAAGAGCCCGATGTGGGACTCAATCCCAGGACTCTGGGATCTTGACCCCAGTGGAAGGCAGATGCTTAACCGACTGAGCCACCCAGACATCCCCATTGATATCTGTCTTTTTATGTAGCTTCTTCTGAGTAACTGGACTGATGGTCTTTACTACCAGTATCCCGGGGCATGGTCTAGCTTAGCCCTTAGACTAGCCCTTAGACTAGAGGTGTCCTAGACGTGAGAAGTGAGTGGCTGGCGGCTTGGGTGTCCACCTCATTTGGCTCTGCTCCAGGTGCCTCCAAGGTTCCCCAGAAGCTGATACTGCCCCGGCGTGGTTGATAGTTCGGAACCACAACAGCCCCCGCGGGACGCTCTCCAGGGCGGCTGCAGTTCATGGAGGCTCGAAGCTCCGTCTTCACATTTCCAACCCCTTTGCTGCAGCCTCACCGAGACCCCTTCCGTCACCTCAGCTAAAATCTCCAGGACCTGATTGTTTGTCTTGCTCCTTGGACTCCGACCACATGCGGATCTGATCTGCCACACTTTAGCTCTTGCTTTGGGGCTTATCACTGTGGCCAGAATGGCTGATGTCCAGGCTGAGCTCTGCTTCCTAGCATCCGGATGGGGACACAGCACTTGCCAGGTTTTGCTCCTGATGCCCCCCTCAGTCTTTAACCAGTCTTTCTGCAAGGGCCTCCCTTATTGCTTGTTTCCTTCCAGTCCTATCTCCTGCATTTTACTTCTGATTGAGCCCTTAATGTGACAATGCAGCAGCTACCTCCAGTAGCCAGGATGGAGGCAGGGGCAAAGCCATTCCTTCTCCAGTGACCTGAGCAAGGCCATCTTCCTCAGCCACACGTGGAGAATTGTTCTCATTATGACTATTTTAACATAATAAATCTTTGCGCCTCACTGATGATACAGAGTAAAGCCTCATTAATTAAGGCCCCACCGATTCAGAATTTAAGATAATTTGTTCACGGGCCAAGTTGAAATTTACATTTGTCCTATCTATGAAAAAAAAAGGTTCATTAAGTAAATCAATAAAGTAAGGAAGATTGCAGGAAGCCTGTTCAATCTAATTAAGAAAACAAACTATTTTGAAGCACTTTGTAATACCTTTGACATATAAACAATGTGCTCATTACAAATGGCTTTTATGTACTCATTAAAGCATATGGAGGAAGATTCCTGTTTGACAAGTTAAAAATGATCAGTTCAAGTAAATGTATTTAATTGAAGGTAATGAAAGTGCTTTTAAAGATTGCCTATGGTTTTGGCCTTTCCAGTAATGGAATGGATCTGTATGGTAGTGGTCAAGGGGAGAGGAGGCCTGGGAATCAGACAGACTCAAGTTCTCATCTTGGCTCTTCTGGTGAACTTGGGCAAGGTGTTCCCTTTCTATAACGTGTGATTTCCTTTCCTCAAAGAGGTTTTAAGAGGATTAAATGAAAATACATATGCAAAGTGCTTTTCACTGTCTTAGATCTATAATAATCAACAGAAAATCGTCATTTTGTATCATCTATTTATTTATTTATTAAAAAAGATTTTATTTATTTATTTGAGAGAAAGAGACAGAGTGAGAGAGCATGAGAGGGGAGGTCAGAGGGAGAAGCGGACTCCCCATGGAGATGGGAGCCTGATGTGGGACTCGATCCCAGGACTCTGGGATCATGACCTGAGCTGGAGGCAGTTGCCCAACCAACTGAGCCACCCAGGCGCCCCTATTTTGTCTCATTTCGCCCATCCAACGGAATGGAGAAAATTCTTATAAAACTCATTTTACACATGAGATGGAATATGGGCTCTGAAATGCTGAGTAACTTCTCCTGGTTGTACATGGAGGAGCTGGGATGCTAGCTGAGGCCTCCTGGTCCCACACTTACCCTCACTGGGTCCTGTTCGGTGGCTGGGGTGGGGCTAGCCTGCGCTTACCTAGCCCTGGGAGGGCAGGTGCTTTTCTGATGAGTACACTGGGTTCCACTGTGTTAACAACCAGTCGTGGCTCATAGCTATTTGTCTCCACAACGAAACCCTTTCTCAGCCACATTTCTCATTTTATTTTTATATTTTGGAGGAGGATTAGCTTGGCATTGAGAAGGAAGACAAGATTAAGGGTATCTGAAATGGGGCTTCTGAGAGCAGCAGAAAAATTCTGGTATTTCAGAAAAGGGAGGGAAGAGAAAACCAATCTTGCTGTCATGAAGGCATTGGCCAACCTCTGCCATGCACAGATAGCTCCTAGGAGACCAGCGACCCGCGCTCGTGTACTGAAACTGGAGCTTCTAAGATGATGGATATCTGTTGTTGACAAGAGGGAAGAAGTATGGATTGAGCCCATAACTATGTTTAGAGCATCAGGGGATGAATTAGCCTAATTGGAATATTAGTCTCAGTTACAGAGAGTAATCACTACAGGCTGTCTCTGGTTTCATTAGAAATTTAATTAAGTTTATCAATGTTTGGCCTCTCCGGCCTTCGTTTTTCCAGACTCTCCCCCAACAGCCCTATTGTTTAGGAGGACTTTTCTTTTGTTTTCTTCGGTTTCCCAGGAAGGGGGCTGGGCTGGGCGGGGCGAGCTGGGGTGGAGAGGCAGAAGGGTGGTGATGGGCGAGGCTGGCCCCTAACCTTGAGCCTGGCTGGTAGGGCTCCCTTGGAGGCAGACTGACAGCCATCAGTGGTGAGGGTTGAGGTCCTGGCTCTGACCACTAGCAGTGGGACTTCCCACAGCTGAAGACCTCAGAAAAGGGTACACTTATTCAAGTCGGGAAGCTGAGCATTTTCTGAGCCTACCTGAGAAAGCACCAAAGCCTTTCTTTAATTACCTCCAAGAAGAGCATAGAGGTAGCCCGCCCTGATTCTGCGGTTTAGGGTTACAGGTGCATCTCCTTCAAGAAGAGAGAGCACTGTATCTAACACACGGTGTCTGTGCTACTTTTAGGCAGAATGGCGTGTGTCATGCCAGTGTTTATGAGCAGGAGAGCTTTGCAGTTCAGCAAGGCGTGTGCTCCCCCCTCCCCAGTTTTCTTCCCATCTTTCTCCTCTCCAATCCTCCTACCCCTCCTTCACTTGTCCTTCCTCCATCCTTCATCTCAAACTTGTTCTACCCCCTTCTTTTGCCGTGAGTGTGGGTCTCTAACAAATGAATTCCCTTCTGCTGGTTCTTGTCTTCCTGCTCTGACCCTGGCCACTTCTAATATTCTATCTAAAATTCTTTTCAGTTGGTCAAGCCTCTGCCTTCTGCTCAGGTCATGATCTCAGGGTCCTGGGATCGAGCCCGCAGTCGGGCTCTCTGCTCAGCGGGGAGCCTGCTTCTCCCTCTCCCTCTGCCTGCCTCTCTGCCTACTTGTGCTCTGTCTTTCTGTCAAATAAATAAATTAAGGGGGAAAAAAAAACCTCTTAAAAAACCCGCTTTTCTCACCCTTTTGGTCATTTTTATCCCCTCTTTTGTCTCTTCATATGTAGAGATATGTATGTAAATATATGTGTATTATTTGATTTTGCTGAATCATTTTAAAGAAAGTTGAAAACATCACTTTACTGTACAAAGATTTTAGCATGTAATAAAATGAATGATTCTGAGTAGAAAGCCCATCTCTCTGTAGAAAGGATACTTTCAACGGGGTCTTTTTGGGACTCAGGGAAGAAAAGCCAACATGAGGAATTAATTGGTGAAGACAATGTGAACCAAACTGGTCTAACAAAACCCTTCATCGCCATAACTACCAACCCCTAAAAGTTGTTTCTGCCACCCCAACAAACAGAATCCAGGGCTTTTTTGCTCCCTTTTGTGATAAACTTATTTTCCAGGATAATTAATCCATTTTGTATTTTCCTTGTTCTAAGCCTGCCTGTGAAAAGCAACGCGTTATATTCAGGTTTTAAGCACCACTCTAACCCGTGCTTAATGGGTTAATGTGGCAATGTGACATTGGATAAATCACTTAGTCTCTCTGGTCTTCAGCTTCCCCACTGAAAAATGGAGGGTGGAGGAGGATGGTGGTTAAAGATCTCCTAGGAACTTAAAAAAAAAAAAAAACTTGATTGAGTATAATTTGCATACAACAAAACAATTTTAGGCATCAAGCTCAGTGAATTTTGACAAATGCATACATCCAAGTAACCACCGCACAAATCAATACAAAACATTTCCATTACTCTAAAATGTTCCCTGGGGCTGCTGTGCAGTTAATCCCCATGCTAGTCTCAACCCTGGGGCAAACCCTGATTTGTTTTCTGTTTAGCTTATTTTAGAATTTTGCACAGTATATACTTTTTATATGTTGGCTTCTTTTGTTCAGTATAATGTTTTTGAAAATTTTTTTTAAGATTTTATTTATTTATTTGACAGAGAGAGACACAGCAAGAGAGGGAACACAAGCAGGGGGATTGGGAGAGGGAGAAGCAGGCTCCCCACTGAGCAGGGAGCCTGATGCGGGGCTCGATCCCAGGACCCTGAGATCATGACCTGAGCCAAATGCCACAGTATTTTGAGTATTACATGGAGTTTATATGGAATTTCCATATGGCTTTGGTGCTATTGTTGTCAGACATTTTTTTCTACATATATTATTATTATGTGCCCCGTTTTCTTTGACTTGTATTTTTTTTCTTTTCTTTTCTTTTCTTTTTTTTTTTTTTTTTTAAGATTTTAGTTGTTTATATGAGAGAGAGAGAGTACAGAGGAAGAGTGGGAGGGAGAAGCAGACTCCCCGGGGCTCGATCCCAGGATGATGAGATCATGACCTGAGCTGAAGGCAGCCACTTAACCGACGGAGCCACCCAGGTACCCCGACTTGCGTTTTTTCTAACAGCAACTCAGTAGTATTTCTTATTTTGGTTTCCCTTTATTTATTTATTTATTTATTTATTTCCCCCTCGGATTATAAGATTTTTCTTTTTTATTGCTTTTTAGTCACTTAATTTTCATGTGTCTTGGTATGTATTGGACTCTTTGTATTTATTTTACTTAGGGTTTGTTGAACTTTGTGGAAAGTTTTCATCAAAGATTGTTACCTCGTATTTGGAAAACATATGGATGATTTCTTTATTTTTTTCTATTTCTTTATTTCTTTCTGCCCCATCCCTATCTCTCCTCTCATTCTATTACATAGAAATTACAATCACAGACATATGATGCACTTAATATAGCCATATAGTTCACTCTTGTGTGTGTATTTCATTTTGTTCTTTTGTTTCTTTTGCCAACTTGCTAGATTTTATTGCTAGTCTTTAGGTTTATTGAGTGTTTCTTTTGCAATGTCTAATCTTCTTTAAATCTCATTCAAATGAATTTTTCATTTCATTGTATTTTTCAGCTGTAGAAGTTCCCTTTTAAAAATGTAATTTCCCCCCTTATGTTCATATGTTTCTCTACCCTTAACCATATTTTTAATGATGACTTTATTTTTTTTTTTGAGGTAGTGTTCCAAGATTCATTGTTTACAGTAGCACTCAGTGTTCCATGCAATACGTGTCCTCTTTAATAATCATGATTTTAAAATTCTTGTCTGCTAATTCCATTATCTTTGCCATTCCTGGGTCTGTTTCTATTATTAGTCAGTTTTTTTTCCAGTTATGGGTTAAATTTTATTGCTGTTTTTGTATGAATGGTTATTTTTGCAAAATATATGTTGTCTATTTTTATGTTGTTGAGTAACTGGATTTTGTTGTTGTTCTTTTAAATAACTTAAGTTTGTATTGGTAGAGAGGTAAGTTATTTACAGGTCAACTCAATAATTTTTTACACTTGTTTGTAATTTGTTAAGGATGGAAGTGTAGTGTTTCCTCCTACCTAGACCTGACCAGATCTCCTGAACACTCTGGTGTTCAGGGAAGCCTCTTTATTCTGGCAGGTGAGACGTTAAATGCAGTTCTTTGTCCTTCTTCATGGAGTTTTATCCTGCATGTACACTGCTCAGTTCTCAGAGACAGACTTATGGGTAAGCCCGGAGAGTTTTCTAGATCTCTTTCTTCAGAGTTTCCTTCTTGTCGGTACTGTAACTCATAATTTTTCAGCTGCTTCAGGGTCCCTGGACTCCCATATCTGTTTTCTCAGTTCCATGAAAGTGCCTTGCTCTGTCTGAGCTTCCCTTCCCTGAGTTACACCGAAGAGTGCCTCTTGGAACAAACCCGGGGTGATTATAAAACTCACCTGTGTGCTTTTATTCTCTAAGGGATCACCATTCTGTGCCTCCTGTTGTTCAACATCTAAAAAACCCTTGTTTCACAGATTTTGTCCAATTTTCTAGTTGTTAACAGCAACACAGAAAATCTGGTCACTCTATCGTGGCCAGAAGCAAAGACTTCTCTAATCCTCTTATCTCCAAATTCTCCCATTTTCAGATCTAATCATATCGTATTAGACATCCTATCCTGAAAAAACTTTTTTTTGTGTGTTCATATGTATGGAAATGAAAACAAATACAAACACAGAGTCTCAAATGTAAGATCAAGCTTCTTGAACAAATGAACACATGGTAACTTCCAGTCTGTCTCAGTATCCCTTTAATCCAGTTCTTTTTATTTGCTGACTTGTATATATACATATATTTTTTTCCTCTAGTGATCCATTAAGATCTGTGTATATTTTTATATCCACATCCATATTTATGTCTATATTTTTGCTCCTGTATCTGTATTTCTTTAAGTCTTATTTCCATCTCTGTATCTATCCATCTGAACCTATATTTTTACTTATCTCCCTTTCTGTCTACATTAATATAGATATGGAAAGGCAGTCTAGTCTAGTATTTAAGAGCACAGACTTGGGATCCAAACAGCTCAGAATGAATCCCATTCCACCAAATATTGTGAGTCTTTGGGCAGATTATCTGGTCTTTACATACCTGAATCTCTTCAGCTGGAAAATGGGATAACATCATTGCTACCTCATAAGGTTGCGGTGAAGAACCAATGAGTTAATATATGTAGAATGTGCAGAATCGTGTCTGGTACATAGTAAGTGCTATTTAAATTGTCAGTGTTAGGGGGCACCTGGGTGGTTCAATCGGTGAAGCATTTGCCTTCAGCTCAGGTCATGATCCCAGGGTTCTGGGATGGAGCCCCGGATCAGACTCCTTGTTCGGTGGGGAGCTGCTTCTCCCTCTCCCTTTGCCCCTCCCCCTGTTCATTCTCTCTCTCAAATAAAAAAATAAATAAATAAAATCTTAAAAAAAATTGTCAGTGTTAGGGGGCACCTGGCTGCCTCAGTCAGTAAGCATCTGACTCTTGATTTTGGCTCAGGTCATGATCTCAGGGTCCTGGGATGGACCCCATGTTGGGCTCTGCACTCAGCTGAGAGTCTGCTTGAGATTCTCTCTCTCCTTCTGCCCCTCCCTCCTCTTGCTCTCTCTCTCAAATAAATAAATAAATCTTTAAACAAATAAAATCAATTGTGTTAGTAGCTCTGTCTGATTACAGGGAAAGATCTTCATGAGTCGCTGGGACCAAGCTCCCAGCACGGATGTGCTTGAACCTATAGCACTTGGACTTGCTTTGAGAAGCATCTGGAAGTGAACTTGCAGTTTCCTGGGGTGAATAGAGATGAACGTGCCTTGGAAAAATATGAAAACTTCTGTTCCTATCAACATGTATCTTCTCAGGAACAGTGGCCTTTCTGGGTAAGGGGTCTGGCTCCTAAGAAGAATCATGGCGTTAGGCATCGCCTAATACCAGATAGTTACTCTATTGGACTTCATGTTTTGAGACTCTTATTTGCAAGCCTGTGTGGTGGTATTCACGGTGTAATGGCCGCTGGTTGCCGCTTTTTGAGGCCTCTCTGTCTTTCTGCAGCAGACTCCCCTCTGAGTCACTGTGGTTTCAGTGTGTGCTTCCCAACCTCTTCCCCAAGGCACCTCAATCCATTACAGCTTGTGGATGAGGGACAATTTATCTCTTTTCCTGCTGCTCCTTCTTCATTTGCCTGTCCTCTCTACCCCATACCTCATCAAAAAGGCTTCTTTAGTACCAGAAGCCACCCACTGAAGACTTATTAGTAGATAAATGTGTTCTTTAAAATTACATTAGTCTAAGTAATTCAGATATGATGAAATTATTAGGAATCATAATTCCTTAAGGAACAGAGAACACCACTGGGGTCACAAAGAGGTAGGCTGCAGACCAGGACTCTGACCTCAGACCTAAGTTGTTTATACTCTTCACAGCAAACACCTCAGATGGTTTCATTACCCCTGGAGGGATCCAGTGGTCTAGGGGAATCCAAAAACAGAAACTGGAAACCTTCTTTTCACCTTTATTTTTGGTGTGTGGGACAGCTTTTTCTTTTTACCACCTGCCTCATGCAAGTCACATTTTCTTTCTTCCTCCCTGTTATTATGAAGAGAGGAACCTACGCTTGTTAGATTCCTCTCTGCCCTTGAGTCATCAGAATGGATGCCCAAGGTGCTGGAAATTCTGCTTCTCCTTATTAAGGCTGCTGGACACCCTGTAAGTGGCTATTTTTTTTCCCAGTTTCTTAATTCTGGTGCCAGTACTCCTGCAATAGTTTTCTCTTGGAGGAAAAAAAAGAGGTGCGGAAAAATATTAGAATTTTTGAATCCATTACCTGCAGAGATGCTTAGAGGGCCGAATACTTTTGCCACGTGGCACCGAGGGCCCAAGATGGTTCATTTTTCTCTATGTGAGGTAAGTTGAGCATACTCACGGATCCCAGGAGCACTGTGTTGGAATATTCCTATTAGGAATGCAGAATTCGGCTCCCTTCGTGCTCTCTGTCACTGAAGGTTACAGGGGTTCTCTTTATGTAGTCACAACTGGAAACTGGGCTTGTTCCAAACTGTAGAAAGGTGACTGCTGGGCCCTGACAGGTGCACTGTGGCTTTCAAATCTTGCAAATGACATGGCTTATTGTACAGGGTGCGTACATGCCAACGATTAAATAGTAGCTGGCGTTCTCCTCTTCGGAAACCACAGCCCATGACTGATCATCCTGTGTCTGACTTGGACCCTGCTGGGGCCCGGAGGGGGAATTAATGTGGATTGCATTTAGTGTTTGTCAGATACAGTAAGCTGGCCTTGGTTGAAATGGTAAGAGTGTGTCTATTTGATAGTAAATGCTTTACTGTAAGTAGGTATTAAACGATGACATTGTTGATAGATCTTCCTGGTTCTCTATCTGTAGGACATAGGCATCTTCAGGATTCATCTTGTTAATGTAGAGGTCTGAGGGTGACACCTTACTTTGTCATCGCACCTTAAAAAGCCAATACCTATGCACAAGTACGCAGGATTGCTTAACATTTGTCATTAGAGCAAAGGGGTCTGGCAGTGGCTATGTACCCCAGTGCATTGTCTAAATTAATCCATTGAGGGATATTGAATCACTTAATCACAACGCAGACTTGCTGCCTTGGTAGGCACGCTCTCCCTTCATTAGATTAATATATTTCTCATTATACAAATCTGCCTGTGCGACAATAAGTCTTGTTCATAAATCAGTTTGCCCTTTTGCTTTGCAGATGCAGAGAACTTTCATCAAACAAGACATAAATGGAGCCTGTTAGATGGGGGGTCAAAGCAGTCATCACCAGACAGTAATACCTATTCATTAAGATGATTTTTAATGGCATATTCTAATGGACAGAGGTAAAACAATTATGATTTTAACTTCTTGTTTGCATTATAAATAAGCAAAAGGAAAGCAGTAACAAGGAGTACTTGGAATTCCTCTGACAGAGCCCCAAACTTCATCCCCTCATTCCATCTGTGTGCAAACCAAATGTTTAGGGACTCAGAGTTGGCCCGTGGTCTCTCAAGTTAGCACAGTGGCATCAAGGCTGATTTAAAGATCAGGGTGTAAAGAACCGTATGCATGTCAGGATATGCAGAATGTTTGGAAATCACTTAAAAAGTAGCTATTGAGTGCTAGAGCTAGAATTATGATTATTGACTCAAAAAAATCATTATTTTTTGCTTTCTCTTTTCTCTACCATCGTACTCAGTAGACCAGAATATTTATTTGAATAGTCTTTTTGTAAGACAAATTCTGACTTATTGCATATTTAGTATATGCCATGGCACAGTATTGACCCTCTTTTTCATTTTTTTGGGTTGGGTTCTCCAGAGCATTGTTTCCGTTACTGATCTCCTGAAAGAAAAACTTTTCTCTCCCATTGATCATTTCTACTGTTTTCATTGTTATTATTTTATTTCATTAATGTCTATTTGTATCTTAATCTCTCTTCTTCTTTCTTTAGATTTTTTTAAAGATTTTATTTATTTGTCAGGGAGATATAGAGAACACACGCAGGGGGAGCAGTAGGCACAGGGAGAAGCAGGCTCCTCACCGAGCAGGGAGCCCACCTGGCTCAATGACCTGAGCCAAAGGCTTACCCTTAACCGACTGAGCCACCCAGGCATTCCCAGATACTGCTCTTTTCTTAGATTTCATGGATTGGAAGTTTCTTTCTTTCCTGTGGGTTTTATCTAGATCGCAGATGCATAAAAGTAGATTAAGCATAGTTTTGGTTCATGACTTACCATCAGCTCACATTTGTTTGATTTTTTAATTTAATATGTAAAGCTCTTATAAAATGACTATCCCAAATAAGACCTAGCACCTGGACTTTCTTAATCTAACCTTGTGTCCTTTCGATTCTTTCTCCTTTTCTATCTCCTGAGGGATTTGGCACTTTAGGTAACCATCACCCTGAATCCTATGTGTTTCTTTCTTTTTCATACAGGTTTATTATGTGTCCATGTACACCTAAAATTATATGTCTTTATTTTAGTCATCTTATACTCCATGAGGAGAGTCTCATGTTGTGTGTAATTTTGTTTGGAACTCCCCTTCACCTCCCACCCCCATGTCATATAGAAATATACATTCTATAGTTGTCTGGATGCAGAATTGTATATATGTCAATCAGATCATGTTTATCAGTACTAATGTTTAAACCTTTTATAGTTGTTTTTAAAGATTTTATTTATTCATTTGAGAGAAAAAGAGAGCACAAGCAAGGGGAGCAGCAGGCAGAGGCAGAAGCAGGCTCCCCGCTGAGCAGGGAGCCCAACGAGGGGCTCTAGTCCAGAACTTTGAGGTCATGATCCGAGTGGAAGCAGAGGCTTAACTTACTGAGCCACCCAGGCGCTCCAAACCTTTCACAGTTTTCTGGCTTTTTTCTCTTACTCTATCACTTACCGAAAAAAGTATGTTAGAATCTCTCACTCAGGGTATAGATATATCTATTTCAGCCAGTTCTCTTGGGTTTTAGGTGATATTATTATGTGAATGCAAATTTAGAGTTGTCATATTTTCCAAGGTAAAGTAGACATACCACCATTAAGAAAGATCCTATTTTTTACTTCTGTTGTTTTATTTTTTTTTTGCCATAAAGTCTACATTGTTTGATACCCATATAACAATTTTAATTAGAAGAGAAAGACCAAAAATATAATAAGAAAAAAGACAAAAGACATTTTATAGGTAAATCAAGACAAGTTGCTCTTTTTTTCCTTAGAGGTGTTATTTATTTATTTGACAGAGAGAGATCACAAGTAGGCAGAGAGGCAGGCAGAGAGAGAGGGGGAAGCAGGCTCCCTGCTGAGCAGAGAGCCCGATGTGGGGCTCGATTCCAGGACCCTGAGATCATGACCTGAGCCAAAGGCAGAGGCTTAACCCACTGAGCCACCCAGGCACCCGAGGCAAGTTGCTCTTAAATACTTGAAAAGTTCTTAACCTCACTCTTAGGAGTAAGGCAAATAAAAATTCTGTGGAGATACACTTTCTCATCTGTTACACTTTTTTTTTTTTAAAGGTTTATGTATTTATTTTACGGACAGAGAGAGTACACACACACACACACACACACATACATACACGTGGGGGAAGGGCTGAGGGAGAAGGAAGGAATTCTCAAGCAGACCCTCTACTGAGTGTGGAGCCCACAGGGCTTGATCTCATGACCCTGGGATCATGACCTGATTTCATGATCATGAAATCAACAGTTGGCCGCTTAACTGACAAAGACAGCCAGGTGCCCCTCACCTGTTATACTTTAAAAATAGTCAACCATCTGCAAAACAGTGGGTGGGTAAGACTATGGGGGAACACACATTCATCCATGGCAGACGGTATTCCAGAAAGGCACAGCTCCTATGCTGTGGGATTTGGCAATATCCGATAAAGTGCTTACATATGTATTCTGTGACCCAGAATATGAGTTCGTAGAGCCTATGAGTTCGTACTCACAGCACTTCACAAAGACTGTCAGAGAGCACATTATGTGGTATGCTGCCTCTTGTGTAAGAAAGAGGAGAAAATAGAATGACTAAATAAATTTACTCTTTTTTTTTCTCCAAAAAGGAACACAGGAAGGTTAAATTAGCAACTAATGAAAATAGTTACCAGTACAGGGTGGGGAAACAGGGTGAGGCAGATGGAAATGGGCTGAGACTTCTTTGAGAATCCAGTTTAGACTTTATTTGTTATTTCATTTCATTTCAAGTCTTTATTTAAATTCTAGTTAGCAAACATATAATATATCAATTTCAGGAGGAGAATTTAGTGATTCATCACTTACATATAAACCACACGTATTTTAGAGTTTCAAAAACTCAACTAAGACTGGACATAAAAAGAAAAATGCAAATCTGTGTCAAACCAATAGGGAAAATAATTATTGCAAACAACTTTTGCATTCGTTTAATAGAATATATTTTAAGATAAAAAGGACTTCAAAGAAATCTCAAATTTCATGTAGTAGTTCATAATTATCAGTAACAATTGTAATTTTTAGACTTTAAAAAATATATTGTGGGATAAAGCAAATACATAAATGTACTCAAGTTTTTCTAAGAAAATAAAATATAAAATTAAGAATTCCTGTAATTGAAATTCAAATTTGAAATATCAATATGAGCTTCTTTTTATTTAAAGGTTTTATTTATTTATTTGAGAAAGAGAGAGAGAGGAAAAGCACAGAGGGAGCATGAGACAGAGAAGCAAGCTCCCCGCTGAGCAGAGAGTCTGATGTGGGCCTCCATCCTAGGACTGTGGGATCATGACCTGACTCAAAGGCAGCTGCTTAACCTACTGAGCCACGCAGATGCCCCTCAATGTGAATTTCTAATTAAGAAAAACAAAACATTCCAACCTCTGTCACTGAACATACCTGGAAACAATGGCCCTTGAGTAGCAAGTGCATTCCTAGTGTATAGATCTTGGTTCTAAATGTCATTCTCCATTAGAGGCAGCCAGGGTTCCTTGCAGACGTGGCTGATTCCAATTTGGGTGGGAAAAAACAAGGTGGGCATAGGACATTTTATGCCAGGAAAAAAAACCCCAAAACCTCTCAAGGACTTTTGAGATTATGTCTAAGAGACAGAAAAGTCAGCTTGAAGGGGCTCTCACTGGGCAAATTTGGGACAATTTGAACATCAAAGACAATAATGCCTTTGATCAGTTACAGTGCATTAAATGCACAAAATGTCATGAGTCCATCGTGATGGGGCTGCAGAGTAGGGCAGAGGGAAGGACTTACTGTTACAGAGGAATGCTGGCTGATAAATGCGGAAGGAATGAGAGAATCAGGAAATCACCATTTTTCAATCCCCAATGAAATAAATGATTCACTGGTTCAAGTAAGCCTCAGCAATCAATGCTAATGCCTTTGGATGAAAGTTTGGAAGCAGGATATTCACAGATGGCTAAAACATCACCTCACAGATTAATTACTGACTGCCAAATGCAAAAGAAAAAAAATGCACTTTTAAAATAGAGACATCTGGGTCTCTTATTATTGCCATCAAATGAACAAAGTTAACATCCCTAACAGTGGGATGACCTGACTTCATGAATTTCTTGATGGGATGGGATCTGATGTACCCAATACCTCTGAGGTGTACTTGCCAAAAATGTTTAACTTGTTAAAAATGTTTAACTTGAATGAATCCTTCAAGTGTCTAGGCATAATTTTCAATTAAAGTCAAAATTCAATAACACCATGAGAAAAGTTAGGTAGACATAGACTATGAGACATTCTCAAAGATGGATGGTCTGAACTTTTAAAAAAGTCAATGTCATGAAAAGTAAACAACCAAAAAACCCAAGAAAGTTGAGGGACTATTTTTCAACAAAGGCAATGCCTGAACCTTGATTGGATTTTTTGCTTTTTATAAAGTAATTACAAAAGGCATGTTGGAAACAACTGGGGACATTTGAAAATGGACTGGGTATTAGTAAATGTTCTGGGCTTGGAATTCATATTTATTCTGTGAAATGGAATAATTACATTGAAGTTATTCTCTTAGGAAATGCATGATAAAGTATTTATGGAACAGTCATGATATCTGCAACTGTATGTGGCTTGGAGAATATGTACACATACACATGTATACATATACATGTGTATATGTATGTACACATGTATATAGAGGAGGGGGATAGAGAAAGGCAGAAAGGAGAGAGGAATGAGCAAATGAGTTGTGGTTATACAGCTTCATTGTATTATTCCTTCAACTTTTGTGTGTTTCATGTTCATAATAAATTGGGAAACCAAAGGACCTAGCTGAGAAGGAAAACAAATGTACACAGTCCCCTTGGAC
The DNA here is from genome assembly GCA_004024625.1 of Mellivora capensis. NCBI lineage: Eukaryota > Metazoa > Chordata > Mammalia > Carnivora > Mustelidae > Mellivora > Mellivora capensis. Next base: position 68,330 of record PISX010008608.1, read on the forward strand.
TTGAATTGTATCCCAGATACTGTGCACTAGAGCCTTAGGATGCAGAGTGGGTCTGGGACTCCACAGCATCATTCACTGCAGACTGGTCACCACAGCCAAGACATGGGAACAACTGTGATATCTGTCCCTGGATGATGGGATAAAGACAACGTGATGTAGAAATACCACTAGAGTCAAGGACTGTTAACATTTTGCCATATGTGCTCCTCTTTCTTTCCCCTTTGTCTCTCTCTCTCTCTGTCCCACCCTGGCCCTTGGCCTCCTTTCTGTCTAAACACACACACACACACACACACACACACACACACACACACAGAGTGGAATATGATTCAATCTTTATGAAGAAGGAAATCGAGCCATATCCAGCGACTTGGATAAAGCTTATGCTAAGTGAAATAATTTGGACTCAGAAGGACAAATGCTGTATGATCTCCTATGTGGCCTCTAAAATAGTAAAATTCATAGAAACTGAATGGAAAGGTGTACGAGGAACTGAGGGTGGGAGAGAGAGAAACAGGGTGATGGTCAAAGAATACAAAGTTTCAGTTGTTCCAGATGAATAGGTTTTGGTGATCTTATGGACAGCATGGTGACTATAGTTAACACTACTGTATTATATACTTGAAATTTGCTAACAGGGTAGATCTTAAATTAAGTCTTCTCATCACACACACAGAAAAAAATAAAATGATAAAGTGATAGATATATTAATCAGTTTGGTGGCAGTGATCACAATTTATACTTCATTTGTACCTCAATAAAGGTATTAATAATTTTTTTAAAAAAAGCCTTAAATGATAAAAAAGAAATGCAGAATACCTGAGGCCTTATCCAATACCTTCTGGATCGGAATCTGCACTTTGACAAGATCTCCAGGTGATCCACTTGCCCGTTAAATTCTGCAAAGTACTGATGTATGAGAGAAATTGACAATTGAGTTCTTGGTGAAACACGCATAATTGTCAACTTTCCGAATGCGGCAACCAGTACTATCTGACACAGTCTTTGTAAACTTTCTGAGTTTCAACAGCAGGACGCAATACATGTGTGGATCTTATTCTTTCACTGAAGAACATAGAATAATCGCTCCGGAATTGTATTTGTCTCAGGATAGGTAACGTGTGAGTCAATAAACAATGAGCCCACAAGCAAAGATTCAGATTGGCTTCTGCTCCATTTACTTCTGTGTTTCCTCTCACCAGATACAATTACAGGAAAATAAAGGGCTCCCTCTAAAGGAAAAGAAACAGATGTCCAGGGGCATCTGTTCTGGATCTCCCCTCCCAGCTCAGTATTTGCAGACTGAATTCGAACATCTTCCCCGCACTCCCTGGAGTAGAGAGCTGACCAGCGGAGCTGGATCACCGTCCGATAAATCCCGACTTCCAAAAGCATGGTTAGATGATGACTACAGAGACCCAAGGGGCCAACAAGATTTTCTCAAGCTCTGGTTTGTGATGACTTGTAATTTTTATCCACCTTAGGGGAAATGTTTCACCGTCTCCCTCCCCATGATTCATTGACTCCAAGACATCTGATTTGGGCTTTCCAAATCCATCACTCTTCTTGGAGGTTAAAAGATCTATGTTAATTCAAGGTAGCCAGCATCATTCTAGTCTTTTCCCCATTTCTTCTGATATACACATGAATGTGAACATAATTGGTGCATTTCTCCCCATTTTCCTGCTAAGCCTCAGCAAAAAGTCGAAGACTTTTCATCCCTTGAGTCATTGATCTCCAGAATTATGGTCCGGCTGCTGCTGTCTGCTGTGACCTCCCCACTTCATATAACCCCCCCCAGACTTGCACAATAGTTGCCCAACACAGGTAATAAGGCTGACAAGTTGCTCCCTGTTTTTAATTCTTTTAAATGTAATTAAGAAGTGATAGCTTGTGTGAGCACTGGTAGGGCTCTGGGGTTTGGTGGTGAATAAACCCTGGATGCTTTGATTCATATCTCTTGCTTTTTTTTCTTTTTTAAATGCCTTCCTATCTTTTTTAAAAATTAATTACTTTTATTAACCTATAATGTATTATTTACCCCAGGGGTACAGGTCTGTGAATCATCACCCTTACACACTTCACAGCACTCACCATATCACATACCCACCTCAATGTCCATAACCCAGCCACCCTCTCCATACCCCGCCTCCCCTCCAGCAACCCTCAGTTTGTTTTGTGAGATTAAGAGTCTCATGATTTGTCTCCCTCCCGATCCCATCTTGTTTCATTTTTTAGTTCCCTACTCCCCAAGGCCCCCACCCTGCCTCTCAAATTCCTCATATCAGAGAGATCATATGATAATTGTCTTTCTCTGATTGACTTATTTTGCTCAGCACAATACCCTCTAGTTCCATCCATGTCCTTGCAAATGGCAAGATTTCATTAATGCCTTCCTGATTTAATCTGGCTGGGTTTTTGGAGGGATGTTCATGTGACCTACACCCATGGTAGTCAACTTTTCCTTCCTTTTCATTGTAGAAGGGAATTGGCCAGGGATGTGATGCCTCTTCTCAGTGACCAGCTTTAGAGAAAACTTTCTCCTCAGCATTCTTACTCAAATATCTACAAGATATAGCAGACCTCCCTTCCCTGGGAAAAAAGGCAGGGTGCCCTGTATCTCTTCCCTCAACTTTTTTCTTTCTCTTCCTTCTGCTGTCAATAGTGGCTCCATGACCTTGTGAAGTCCTCTCTCGAATCTAAAATCTTTGTCATCCTGAATGAACTTAAACCATCGAATTACACCACAGCAGAGCAAAACAAGGTGGACTGCTCTTTACACGTTGTAGAGTCAAGAACTGAATTTCTCGGTATCCTTACGACTTTCGGAAATCTGTTTAATTTCTCTGAGCCTCAGTTTTCTCATTTTTAGACTGGGGCAGATTTAGCTTTCTGGCTTGCTTCCTGATGGTATTTTAAGGAGCCAACTTAACTTGAAGCCAGACCACTCTTCTACACTTTTATCTGGAGACAATTGTAGATTCACATGGAGTTATAAGAAATAATATAGAGGGACCCTGTGTATGTTGACCCAGTTTGTCCCGTAGTAACCCTGATAGGACTGTAGTACAATATCCCAACCAGGAAATTGACCCTGATACATTCCACTGACCTTATCAGATCTTACCCATTTGAATTGCATTCATCTGTGCACAGGTGTATATTTTATTTTGTTTTAATTTCCCAGGGATGCCATAACAAAGAACCACAAACTTGAGGGCTTAAAACAATGGCAATTTGATCTCTCATTGTTCTAGAGGCTAGATGTCCAAAATCAAGGTGTTGGTGTGGCTGTGCCCCCTCCAAAGCCGCCAGGGGAGTCTCCTTCCTTGCCTCTTTTAGCTTTTGGTGGCCCCAAGTGTTCCTTGGTTTACAGCAGCATGACTTGAGTCTCTGCCTTTGTCTTCACATGCCTGTCTACCTTCACGTCATCTTCTTTTTGTGTTCCAATTTTCCTCTTCTTGTAAGGACACTACTTACACTGGATGAGGGGCTCAGGCTGGTGGTGTATGGCTTCCTTTTTACTGACTGCATGTGCAGCAATCCTATTTTTTTAAAATGTTATTTAGTTTAATTTTTTTCAGTGTTCCAAAATTCATTGTTTATGCACCACACCCCAGTGCTCCATGCAATATGTGCCCTCCATAATACCCACCACCAAGCTCACTGCCCCCCAAAATCCTCAGTTTGTTTCTCAGAGTCCACAGTCTCTCATTGTTTGTCTCCCTCACTGATTTCCCCCATCTCACTTCTCTTCTCCATCTCCCAATGTCCTCCATGTTATTCCTTATGCTCCACAAGTAAGTGAAACTATATGATAATTGACTCTCTCTGCTTGACTTATTTCACTCAGCATAATCTCTTCTAGCCCTGCCCATGTTGATACAAAAGTTGGATATTCATCCTTTCTGATGGAGGCATAATATTCCATTGTATATATGGACCACATCTTCTTTATCCATTCATCTGTTGAAGGGCATCTTGGTTCTTTCCACAGTTTGGTAACTGTGGCCATTGTGCAGTAATCCTATTTCTAGATAAGGTCACATTTTGAGATACTGGGAGTCACAACTTCAACATACCTTTTTGGGGGACACAGTTCACCCTGTAAGAAGCTCAGTGCAACTTATCACATGTGTAGATATGTGTGACCACCACTCCACTCCAGATAAAAGCAATTTCATCACTGCAAGGATCCTGCCATGGAACACCTTCTTCCCTTTCTGTCACCCTACTCTGCACCTGGAATAGCATTCATCTATTCTCTACCTCTATAATTTTGTCATTTGAAGAATGTTTTATACATGAAATCATACAGACCCGCTTTTTTTCCCCCCTTTAAGTAATTTCCATGCCCAGCATGGAGCCCAAGGCAGGGCTTGAACTTGTGCCCCTGAGATCAAGACCTGAGCTGAGATCAAGAGTTGGATGCTTAAGCACCTGAGCCACCCAGGCACCCCCACACAGACCACTTTTTAAGCCCAAAACTCATGCACGCACATATAGAAGTGTAGTTGGATGCACCTGAGAATTTTCTAGACCATCACATGGCAGGAATTTTATAGCTTGTCTTCCTCCAATTGTCGTGTTCTGGGATCCTTGCTGGTCCATATAGAGTATCAGTCAGCATCTTCTTCTTTCTCATCTTCTTTACCCAGGGAGAACTGGGGACCATGAAAAATATTTGTTCTCTGGAGAATAGTTTGAAGCTTTGCTGCCATCATCCTTCTCCAATGGCAAAGCCTTGTGTAGTGCAGCAGAAACTTGACTGGGATTTGCAACATGCGGAAGAGTTGTAAATCTTAGGAATTGAAAGGTCACAAAATTCCCAAGGGTTATTGATAGAAAGATGCATAATGTAGTAGCAATAGAAACACACACTCTTAGAGTTCTATGGGAACATAAAGGCCGTTCGCCCCTTCTTGCACCTTTATGGAGGAAGTGCGCACACCGACACAGGTAGGACGCATTCTGATGCAGTAAACACCACTACTCTGCAGAAGGTACTTAGGAATTTGGCAGGGTCTGAAAGGTTGAATACCCTTTACGTAGCTCATTTATTCCCCCACCTTGTCCTTCTACCTGATTTGCCAGTTTTGACTGCCCAACAGTGTATTTCCCCCAAAATAGGACGGCTCCCATAGATTTGCCTTATTTCTCCGAAATAAAATAAAATTGGAGGTTACACAATGCACTCTGCCAGATTTAGAACCTCCCAGAATAAGACAGCGACTTATAGTTCTAAAGGAAAAGCACTAGCAATTTTTGGATGCTTCTGAATGAAGCCCAAGGTTGATCACTCGCTGTGGTCCAGAATTGCCAACCCATTTTCTTACTGGAGAGTAAGCGGGACCTCTCTCAAAGCTTCTTCATTGTCCGACACCACAGCTATTTCTGTCCCTTACAAATGTTGTAGCAATTTAGCAATCTATTGACTTGACTTTTTTTCCATAAACATGCTGCCTGTTCGATGCATAATTCAAATTCACACACAAACCGTGAAATGTTTGCTTAGCAAGAGCTATAATTTAAATGTAACCTCTGCAGAAAGCCATTCAGCAGTGCCTGTGTGTAAAGTATAATTTAGTCTGTAGAAGCAATCTTCCCTCCGCTGTTCTAATATGTGAGCTTGTTTGCTAAATAATCATTGTAGCGTTTTGCTCAAAGCAGTGGTTTTATGTATTTTTCCCCCACCACTCGTAAATGCTGCCAAGGTAAATGAGAGTTCTTTGGAAACTGTTACTGTCATGTAGTTTTCATTTGAAAATGTCACAATAAAGCAATGTTCTTTGATGCCAAGTAGCATGGAACATTAGAACATGATAAACATGGTCCCTAAATACAGTAAAATAACACAGCACAAATGACCTGATTCTCTCTTAAAATGAGAGGCTTTTTGTTGTTTTTTATTCTAAAGGGCCTGATTGGGAGACATAGCTGGGGAGAAGATGGAGTGGATAAAAGGGCCGTCAAGGTGGGAGTATGGAGGAAATTATTATTATTTGCAACTTGGGCCGAATGGAAGGGAAGAGAAATTTGGGAGAAAAATAGTCTCCGAATAAGTGAAATGGAGATTACAGTTCAAACTATGCCATTAACAACAAATTACAGAAGTCTTTCCAAGAGCCAGGCAGAGGCACAAAGTAAAAGCAAAGTTTTAAAGGTATAATTTGAAGAGTCAGGAGAATATATAAAAAAGAAAAAAAAAAAAAGAGAAAAGTTATAGAAGCGGCCAGATAGGAAGGGACACTACTTTCTTAAGTGCACTTTTGCTACTTTTAACTTGTCCTCACTACTACAACATTAGTGAATGTCAACTATGATTTTTTTTGGTCTGTTTGAGTCCTAGAAAATGGTTACACGGTAACATTGGCTAAATCTGGCTGATGAGTGGATGGGGTGGTTGTTAAATAATTTCTCGCACCTTTTTATTTTAAAATTATGACAGCTTTTTAAAAGATTTATTTTATTTTTATAGATTTTATTTATTTATTTGATAGAGAGAGAGAGAGAGAGAGAGAGCACAAAGCAGCGGGAGCAGCAGGCAGGGGGAGATGGAGAAGCCGGCTCCCTGATGAGCAGGGAGCCTGATATGGGATTTGACCTTGGGATCCTGGGACCCTGGGACCGTGACCTGAGAAGAAGGCAGACACTTAACCGACTGGCCCACTAGGTGCCCAGGATTTATTTATTTTATTTTAGAGAGAGAGAGAACACATGCAAGTGGAGGGAGGGGCAGAGGGAGAGGGAGAGAGAATCTCAAGGAGACACCTCGCTGAGTGTGGATTCTGCCACGGGGCTCCATCTCATGACCCTGAGATCATGACCTGAGCTGAAATCAAGAGTTGGATGCTTAACCGACTGAGCCAACTAGACACCCCAGGTATGACAAATTCTAAATTAAAAATAAAATTGAGAATTTGAATCCACTGAAGAAACTCTGCAAGTAACAAACTAATGACATCATGGGATAGTAATAATGCAAAATGTCACCTGTAGTGCTTCCATATATTTGGAAGTGTAATTACTGTTTTTCAGCATGATAATAGAACCATTTGTTAAAGTCTCATCCTTCAAACATTTATTAGGTGATTACTATTGGCATTCACTGTGCTGCTCACTAGGCATTCAAAAATAGAGGATTTTGCTTTCTTATCCAGAGGACTCAATGTTCTGTGGCTTCCTCTTCTTCTTCTTCTTCTTCTTCTTCTTCTTCTTCTTCTTCTTCTTCTTCTTCTTCTTCTTCTTCTTCTTCTTCTTCCTCTTCTTCTTCTTCTTTAAAGATTTATTTATTTATTTATTTGACAGATAGAGATCACAAGTAGGCAGAGAGGGAGGAGGAAGCAGGCTCCCTGCTGAGCAGAGAGCCTGATGCAGGGCTCAATCCCAGGACCCTAGGATCATGACCTGGGCTGAAAGCAGAGGCTTTAACCCACTGAATCACCCAGGGACCCTTGTTCTGTGGCTTCTTAATGCTAAATTCCAGGGAAGCCCATGGTGGCTTATTTTCCCTTCTGTAAAGTTCTGTGTCTAATGTCTTCCAACTTTTTGGGATACCACTTTTGGCCTTACCACTTGTCATCATTTTCTGAGTGACCAAAAATTGATCTTCTCCTATGATAGCCATGCATTTATTCTGATGACTTACTTAAGATAAAAGTTATTCATCCTCATGCCTTATGATTGCTTCCAAAGGACAGTCATCACTGCATGAAGTTTTCATCCATTGCACATTTTTGGAAGAGTGAACCTGATGTTCTAAAGCCAGTCCTCGAGCACGATTTCCAAAGTGTTTGAGAAATAACAGTAGAGTAGGTACATGCATAACTACCACATTAAAGGGAAAAATACTCTTTGATGCTGATATGTTTCTTTTACAAAAAAGCTGCTTTATTTTAATCACATTTTGTACATGTGCTTACATACTGAAAATTCAATGGTAAGTCAATATCCACTCTTAATACATTTTAGCTTAAGACTATCTTTTATCTAGTAGTTAGAAAACAGAAACACAAGAGAAAATGGGAACTTCACTTGCGAATCGTTTAACTGACTGGGTCCCAAAAGTCATGATCTTGAAACCTACAGTATAACATCCTTTTCCTTCACATGGAATAGGTTGTTATTCCATTAATATTGCCCTGCAGTTACTTTTTTACTTGTTTGGTTGGAGGCTCAAGCACTTCATGAACTCTAGGTCTCTGACAAGTATGGACCGAAAGTGCTGTTGTTGACTGGAAACCTTGGTGCGGGTGGTCCAGTGACATGGCTTCCATTTTGAGTCAGTAACTAGCCTTTCCTCCCAATTACAGGAACTGAACTGTGTTCAATGTTATGTAATTCTTACAGTGATTCCAATGAAAATCACAGTGGTGGGCATGATTGTGTGGCTTTCAGCAATTTGGTCAAGACACTATTACAGTTAGTTTAGCAACGAGCGTAGAATATTGGGGTGGGCCAAGAAGTAGATTCGGTGGACCAGATGCAGACTCTGCTTCTCTGATGGAAAGAATCTGGGAAGAAATTAATGGAACATATGCAAGGAATACTTACTAAGGACTCCAATTGTCTTTCAAATGAGTCTCACTTCTGTACACTCAATTCCCGTAGGAGGAGTCTTCTACCAGGCTGACCTCAGCAGTCCATGTGAAACATGTGGCCTTCTGTGACTCTTCAAAATCAAGTTATGATAGCCAATAGTATCACAATAGTATTACAATGCCTCATACTTGCAAAATGCATGAGGAGTTTTTCAAGGAGCAGCTATGATTCTCGATGAAGAAGAATCTTTTGCTGTGAGGCTTCCCTGAGGGCCGTTCACTTTCAGTATCATAGTTCCCTGTTGGCACTAGGGGCTACACTGTCCTGTACTGGCCATTGGTTTCTCTCTCTCTTAAGCCTCTTCTTGATACATTGCCAGAATGTCTTGAGTGGCTCTGAACCTGGTCAATGATTTCTGCTTTTCTAGAAGATTCTGCAGCTACAGGAAATCAAGAGTTGTTTTGTTTTTGTTTTTGTTTTCAAGCCAGGATACTTCTGTCAGTGAAAAGGGTGCCCATGAGTACTTCTGCTGGGAAAGCAATTATAAATTGGGACAGTCCCAGGCAAAAGAAAATGAAAAGTCCACCTACCTAGGGGGATCGTCCCTGGTTAACATTCATCTGTTACTAAACACACAGAGCTTCACTTGGGAGTTGGTGGCACTACTTTCTGGGAGTTTCCAGCATCATTTTGTTCATCATCTTCCTTTTTCATCTTCGTCCTCCTGTGTGAGCTGGGCCTGTCTTGCTTTAGGTCCCCTGCCAGTCCTTTCTTGTGGCAGTGCTCTCGCGGCTCCTATTTCTTGCTGTTGGAGCTAACTTCCCCAGCTAAGGGCTCCAGTCTGGCTCTAGTGTTGATGGCCTGGGCTCCTGAGACTGCACCTCAAAGCTGAGCTTGTTTCCTAGAAATTCACTACCAAATATTGGTGCTTCTCAGAAATGGAATTTTGCCACAGAAGGTGGGGAAGGCCTCATGCGGGCAGTCTGCACTTCTCTTGTGTGAGTAGAGGTGCTGGAATTTTGCACTGTTCTTGGTCCATTTCCATTCCTTCTCCTCGGGGGCTAGTCCCTCCTCATTCTCAGAGCATCCCAGTGACAGCTTTCTGAGATTATACTATAATCTCCTCTAGGGGTGGTTGAACCGGAAAAGGATTACTTTGGATCCATCACAAAGTATACAGGAAAACTCCAGTTAATTAAAATACTCTTGAAATGAGGTTTTATCCTTAGTAGAAATTTCTACTTAATTTGGATAAACCAAATTTATGTCTTTTAGTGTCAAAAGATAAAATGGTCTCCAGTAGTATTATATTTAATAAGAGCAAACATTTAGCAGGTGCCTCTTATATGCCAGACCCTCTTAGAATATTCGTTACTAATCTCATTTTAGTCTAACAACAGTTTTGAGAGGTAAGATGACAATTACCCTCACTTTATTTTGGGGAAAACCAGGTATCGAAAAGGTTAGGTAACCTGTCCAATGTTACAGGCAAGAGGGAAGGCAGGGATTGAACCCAGGAATTTTATATGTTCAAATCTAGGCTTCAGCTACTATTATATTGCTTCCACAAAGACAATGGGGAGTCTGGAAGCTTCTGAGATGAATTGAAAAAAAAATTTTTTTGCGAGTATACTTTTCCAGGATGTTCTCCTTTTTTCCTACTGCCACTCGCACACCGCTTCTTCCATATCCTCAGACCACATCTTCCACATTCTAGTACACTCTTTATTCCTCTGAAGTCCTTGCTATTCAAGGAAACTCTCATTCTTCCACATTGATTGCTCTCTTCTATCTCACTGTCTCATGGTGAGTAAATTCATTGGATTCATTTGAGCGCATGGGTCATTTCCTGTCTGTTCCTCTGCCTTCTCATTTCCCTCAAGCACAAGAGTAACTTTTGCAATCTACTTTCCCAATTCTGACACCAGTTCCCACATGTGGATTCTTTCCCCAAGCTAAGCAGTTCCACGACACCAGATGGGTGTCCTGTAATTCAACTCTGTTCTGACACTATCTCTCAGTAGATAATGGCAGATCCCACAGGATAATTAAGGGCTCAGTCCAACAAGACTGCAGTTGTCTCACTCCATTCCTTGGCTGGCCTCCTGTCATGGAGGGCACTGGTTCCTAGAGAATGGGGCAGTGAGTCTGGCTCACCATCTCTCCTGCCTCCTCTCCCCAGCAGGAGGTCATTGAATGCTCTCAGCCTAAAGGGCTCTTTTCTCCCTCTTCATTTAAGTGGAAACTATTTTCCTTTGAGATGACAACTTCTGCATTTCTCCTAAGGACTCACCTTCCCTGTCATCTTAATTGGTCACATTATCTGCGTAAGATCTCAAAGCACCAAAAGTGTGCCTCCTTCTTTGCAGTTATAATGAGTGGGTGATCCTTTCATTGTACATTTAGACTTTAAGTGCCCCAGGGCAGAACTTGTTTCTGTTTTGCCCACCATTAAATCTGTGACACCGAGTATAGTGCTTGGCACAGAGCAGGTTCTACATTAATATAAACTGAATGAGCGAATGGATGAATTTGTGAATGAACACAAAATTTCATTCTTATACAATTCTCCTATTTCTAGAAAAGGACACACACACACACACACTCACACACTCCCTCAGCCCCCAAGATGAATATATGAAAAAGACAATTTGCTATGTAGCCCTTCTTGGAATCTTAGGTTTATATGAATTATTTTGGCAATGCTTACTCTTGAGTTTTCCAAAGTTTTCTCTCTCCCTAAACTAGAATTTAGTTGGAAGGTTGGTCTCACTGGAATTTCAAACACAGCAGAGGTGTGTTTTTGAAACTGTAGGCAAATAAGCATCCCTATATTCCCTGATCATGTGCTATAATTTGTTTTTTGTTTGCTTCTACCTCCTTCAGTGTATCTTAGTTCCCCAGAGCCCATAAAATGGTAGAGAAAAAGGGAAGTTATTTCCATTGGTTTATTGCAGATTGTTTTCTTACTTTTCCACTGGAATAAACATTAGATTCCATGGTGCTTTCTACCCAGAACTAGTCTGACAAAGTGTGAAATTTCCTGCATTACGGCCCTAGCTGACAATAACTAACATACACCAGGTCTTTCAGAATGATTTTTGTAACCTGGACTTTATTTGTCTGAGACTTCAGACATTTGGGTTTTTGTTACACAATTTTGAATTCTCTAAGAATTGTTAGTTTCTGCTTGTGATGTCCAGTCCAAGAATAAGAATAAGAATAAGAATAAGAAGAAGAAGAAGAAGAAGAAGAAGAGGAAGAGGAGAAGGAGGAGTAAGAGGGGAGGTGGGGGGAGGGGGAGGGTGAGGAGGAAGAAGAAGAAGGAGAAGAGAAAGAAGGGGAAGAGGGAGAAAAAGAAAAGGAGAAGAAGAAGAAGGCTGCTTCTTTGGGACTGGTTACTTTTAAGCGTTTATCCAAGATTTTACTGTTATTTAAAAATATACCTATCATTTTTAGATCAAGCCTTAGGGAAATTATTATGCTTAAGAGTATAAATTGTGATATTTTAATACACTATGGTGAAATCACTGAAGGCATCATCATGTGAAGAAAACCCCAGGGAGGTTATTAGCAATTTAGCATTTACAGTTCATGAGAGAATGCTAATTTCACTTACTAGAGAAAAGTACAAAGATGGTAATCATTATGAATAAGACCCAATGGTTATATAAGCCTAAAAATGTGAAGTTGATGATCGTATAGAAATACTTAAAATAAATGCATCTGTGATTGACTTATTTCACTGATATGAGGAAGTGGAGAGGCAACATGGGGGACTAGGGGGGCAGAAAAAGAAGAAAAGAAACAAGATGGGATTGGGAGGGAGACAAACCATAAGTGACTCTTAATCTCACAAAACAAACTGAGGGTTGCTGGGGGGAGGGGG
>PISX010008609.1:0-80808 GCA_004024625.1 Mellivora capensis
CAGCATCTGTCATTTCCTGACTTGTTAATTTTAGCCATTCTGACTGGTGTGAGGTGATATCTCATTGTGGTTCTGATTTGTATTTCCCTGATGCCAAGTGATGTGGCTTGAGCTCCTTTTAAATCATCACACTCTTGAGGTCTGTAACAGGGAAGTAAATGTTATCTGCCCAGGTACCAGCTTCAGCTCATAGGAGGGAGAATATGAAATTCCTTAGCTTCTTGGGAAGAACTGTACCATTTCAACAGACACTGAAAGGTTTTCCACCTCTTGTTGCCTACAGCTATTGTTTTAGGGCTTTACAGACAACTTTGTGTTTTTATTTTTCTTGCTGTCTCCTTCAGGAATGTCATTTTCCCTCTCTTAATGGAAATATATTTTTTTCTCTTCTCTCTTACCCTGAGCACCTTTTTTAGGGTCTTCATTCTTAGCATCATTGCATGACATGCTAAATTAGACACAGCATTTGTTAGATGAGAGTGCCTGTGGCAACAATAGAAAGTGTTTCTCTCTCTGAATCCTTAACTCTGAGAAAGTGTTAGTCTCCAAGCACCTATTTGATTTTCAAATAAGAAAGCTGGCCAGGGAGTGATGATTTAAGATACAAAATACATGCAACTGTTTTTCGTTTGGGTTAGGGTAAAGGCTGTAATGATTCTTTGGGACAGTGAAGCTTCATTTGCCAAGTTTAGAAATAAGCCACAGACCCATAAAGAACAAGGCTGTGATGACCATACTTGGGTCGAACGTGGCTGTGATTCTGAAATGCTTGTTCTCCCATTCCTCCCCTTCATCGTCTCCTCCTCTGTTAGCAAGACTGCAGTAGGACAGAGTCTGCAGCCTCTGCTCTGATTTGGGTTAGAGTTTGATAAAAATCTGGTCTTTTGAAAATACAGGATTCTTGTATTTGTGCTTCCAATGCCCTCTGCCTGTTGTAGGAGGATGCTTTCAAAGGGGCAAGGGGAGTGTTTATACAATACAATTTTTCATCGACTAAAATGATTCCTTCATCGAAAATGTTTGTTTCCTTTACCTTTGTAAACTCATGTAGTGGAAAGACTCTTCTAGTCTTTATGATGGGTGGGCATGTTGTAGGCAAACAGAAAATGTTTGATGACTGATGGAGTGTGAGAATAGACATATGGTCCAGGGGTAAAATATTTTGTAGCGTTAAGCTCTCGGCTGTTCTCGTGAGATTCATGGATCATCCAAACCATGGATGATGATTCATTTGTCCTTGCTGTCTGGATTTTAGGTACAGGATTGCATTGTATTCAGTGACAAGTTGGGCCATACATGGTTACAGCAGCTGATAAAAGCAAGATGGAAGGTCAGAGTATATGGTGCATATGGGGGTTATTTAAGAAGGCCTGGTAGGCCCTTCTTCTTGCTGGCTCCCTTTGAGGCCATGTGGGAGATGTTTGGTTTCCTGGCTGGTGTCCCCCCACCCAATTATTTATTTATTTATTTTTAAAGATTTTATTTTTATTTATTTGACAGAGATGACAAGTAGGCAGAGAGGCAGGCAGAGAGAGGAGGAAGCAGGCTCCCCACCGAGCAGAGAGCCCGATGTGGGGCTCAGTCCCAGGACCCCAGGATCACGACCCGAGCCAAAGGCAGAGGCTTCAACCCACCGAGCCACTCAGGCGCCCCAAGATTTTTTTTTTTTTAACTTGGCACACAGAGAGAGAGATCACAAGTAGGCAGAGAGGCAGGCAGAGAGAGGGAAAAGCAGGCTCCCTGCTGAGCAGAGAGCCTGACATGGGGCTTGATCCCAGGACCCTGAGATCATGACCTGAGCTGAAGGCAGAGGCTTAACCCGCTGAGCCACTCAGGTGCCCAGTGGCTGGTGTTTTTAATACAGAGGTCAGACTGAAGCTCAGTGTAGACCCATGAGAGGGCATTCACCAGACCAGGTCAGTTCAGGCTATTAGAGGCCCTATTAGGATAATTTCTTACTCTGTTGGAAAAGTGATGGTGACTGGAGAATTGTCATTCAAATATGGGTCAAATGGACTTTATTATCAAAACACTTCTGGGTCCGGGGGCGGGGGGGCACCTGGGTGGCTCAATGGTTAAGCGTCTGCCTTCGACTCAGATCATGATCCCAAGGTTCTGGGATCGAGCTCTGCATCGGGCTCCCTACTTAGCGGGAAGCCTGCTTCTCCCTCTCCCACTCGCCCTGCTTGTGTTCCCTCTCTCCTTGTCTCTCTGTCAAATAAACAATAAAATCTTAAAAAAAATAAAACACGTCTGGGTCAATGGAAGAGGGGGTGGTTTTAGGCAACCCTTGTGTTTGAAATGTCTGGGTTTTTTTCCCCCCACTGTTTTTTGGGTTTTGTTTGTTTGTTTTGCCATGGAAGCATCTTTCTGTTTTGGTTCATTAGAATTATGTTCCTATGGGGTTTTTCTTGAGTTCTAGCCACTGGGACATGAATCAGCCCAGAGAAGCTTATTACTCTTAAGTCTACTTTAAAATAAAAAGCAACTCTTAGGAGAAGAGAAAGCTGTTACTTGATTGGAAGACAGGGAAAGCGTGGGTAAATTCATGTGTGAAATTCTTTAGACTGAGTAAAGTAGGCTTTTAAACCTGATTTAATGCTTTGAGCAACTAAAGTTCCAGCTTTCCTTTGTTAGTTTATATCGAGAAGATGAGAAATGGGCTTTATCAGACTTCAACAGCAGGTTAAAGGCCCCTGCGTGCTTTAAACCATCAACAGCTATGCCCTGAAGTTCTATCAAATAATGAGTGATAAAGGAAGCTACCGGTCAAAATGATCTGAATCGTGGGTGAAAAAAATCTTTCCTCCGAGACCAAAGCAGTGGTCTTTCTAGGATCGGACCGCCATTTTGCACTGAGGCCAGGAAAAAAGACAAGGCCATTACCAAGATCTCTTCGCACCCAACACCAGTCTCCAGCCAGAGTTCCAGGCCTCTCCTCACTACCCTTAACGATTTAAAAAAAATATGTACTAAAATATTTCAGATTCTTTACGCTCCATCAAAATGCAATGAGCCAGAAGTCAGTTCAAGAAAAGATGACCCAACCCCTGACTCCTCCATACTTTGTTAGATGCCGTTAAGACCTTAGAGAGCTGGGATAGCATTAAGGCCCACTTTTGGAACCTGGAATCTTAATCCAAGAATTCTATAGCTTTTTTTTTTCTTTCTTTTCTTTTCTTTTCTTTCTTTCTTTCTTTCTTTCTTTCTTTCTTTCTTTCTTTCTTTTTGCGTGTATCTAAGATGGTTCTGTTTTGTGTTGATATCAATGTAATGGAAGAAACATACTCATAGATCCTAGACACTTGCTATTCAAGAATTAAACTGCTTTTGTTGTTAGCTAGAATCTCTATACATTCACTTAAACATAGTTCTATATTTTGGTGGTGGCAACTTGTCAAATGGTTTTATTTTATTCTGTAGGACATAATGAAAAAAAATTTTTTTTTATTTTGATTCACCAGCAGGGAAAATATAACAGAAATTCATTTTGGATATTTTCTGTAGAATGTGCTCCTCATTGGAATGTGGGTAGAGTTCTGGCATTTGTGTATTTGTACGTTTCAGGGAAATAAAGTTACAGAGAAGCACTTGTTCATCGTCTACATAAAGCCCAAGTGTACAGCTGACAGCTTAAAAATACCGTATGAGACGACATTTATGTCCAACAGTGACATCTGTTTCCCTCATTCCAAGTTAAACAAATGGCATTAAAGATAGATGCCGAAAACGTAAGAGAAAAAGCACCCCCCCCTTTCTTTTTCCAAAATCCATTAACTCTACTCACACTCCTTTTCAAAGCGGGAGCATAGACTTAATGGCATAAATGGAAAATCACCAGGAGATGAAAGGAGATGAGTTCAAGGGGAAAACTGTTTGGTGTTAGGGTAAATTTTCAGATTTGGAAACTGACTTCAATCATACCTCTGTAGACTTGATTCATCTTTTTCCTAAGTATGTACTCTTCATAATACACATTGTCTCTCATCTTGGAAGTAAATTCATTATTGTTTTTCTAAGATATCTTCTGTCTTTTGCGGCAGGGAAAATATTAAAAATCACGTCAATAAGAAAATTTCAGTCAAGGAGGTTGTCTTTCTCCTTGGAAACAGTGTTCTAATTGGAGGTTCTGTGACTTATGACTTACTATAATAATAACTGCTTGATATGATCAGTAATATTTCCCAAAAATATGACCATAAATCTGGCTAATATTTAAGTTAGTAAAATTACATTCATAGCCTTATTAGCTGAGGTTCCGCAGATCATACAAGGCAAACGTATTTAGAAATTCGCTCTAGATACCGAAAACTGCAAATTGGATCATCATAAGTTGTCTTTCGTATTTTTTTAAATGTGAGGTGAGTTAACTCTGCTTTTATTTGCTAGTGGGGATCTTTGTTCTTTGTCTCTTTATCAAGTTGACCCTGGTAGAGTGAACTGATTATTCCCAGTCACACATAACACCTGGAGTCATCACAGAAGGTGCTCAGCCCCTTTTCCCCCTCCAGACACAAAGCCTCACTACCCACTTCCCCACCCTAAGCCTGCTAGGCACACTTACTTGCTAAGCTTTAAAACAACGACCTAAACCAAATAGCTCTTACTTAGCACACCAAGAATGACTCCCCAATATTCGTTGTATTCAGTGTTTATCATACCACTAAATTTAAGAAAGGACAAAGAGATGCAAGCATTTATCACCATGCCTATCACCATACTGGGCCCTTTATCTACTAGGACATGGTCAAAATGGGCGTATGTCAGGAATCTGACTAGATGTTAAGTTCGTCCTGGTAGCCTTCACCAGACAAGGATTTGCAGTGTAGAAGGTCTGTTCTGTAGCCTTGAGCAGTTTTCAGTGTAGGAGCTGTTAGCCCTGCCCATATGGAAGTACATGCAAGGGGAATGCCACTTCCGGGTTAGAGAGGGTAAGGAAGGACTCTCTCTGGCTGACATATTCGGGCACAGCTCTTGAGATGGCTCCCAGGGGCAGGAAGCTTTGGGAGGGAGGGGCTGTGTTTGTTTCCCCAAGTATGGTGGGTATTCCATTGGTGATGGCTCAGTGAATGATTTTAGGAGGCTCGAGGCATAGAGTTAAATGATCTTCAGTCATATTACAGAAGATCCGTCCATTTCGGTTCCCTCGGAACACTTGCGTCATCCAAAGGGAATGTCTGTGTTTGAGGCTCTGTGACCTTTGTTACCTTACTCATCCTGACTCACCCCCTTTTGTACCGTCCAGGTAGACACGGGGCTCGTGGCCTTTTGCAGGCAGTGATTTCTGGTTGGTTAGAAATGAATGGTATTGGATTTTTTCCTCATCGAATTAATTTTTATCATTAAAAAATTTTAATTATTTTTATCCTTATGATATATATAAAGGAATAGTACCTTACCATTCACCTAACATAGAATTCCCTTTTTGAAAAATTATTCTTTGTTTAATACTATATTAAGCAATCACAGGGAAATAAAATACAATAGTAAGTAGAGAAGGTGGTCCTCAAGGGACAGGGGTTGAGGATGTCACCCAGGTAAATAGGGGATGACTTTCCAGGTAGAAAAGAGAGATTTCAGCAAATATCGTGGGGTGGGAAATGCAAGGCATTTTGAGGAAAGGGTGAATGAAGAAGTTTCTGGGGGCGCCTTCATGATGCAGCAGTGAAGCAGCAGACTCTTGATTTCAGCTTAGGTCATGATCTTGGGGTCCTGGGATCAAGCCCTGTGTCAGGCTCTGTGATCAGCAGGGAGTCTGCTGCAGAGTTTCTCTCTCCCTCTCTGCCCCTCCCCCGCTCACACACTCTGGCTTTCTCAGAAAGAAATATAGAAAAGAGTTGCTACCCACAAAACCATTGGAGAGTCAGAGCTAGGAATCTGCCTTCTTGCTCAGCTTGATTGCCTGCTTAGGGAGCAGAGGGCTGTTAGGAGCGGGAATCTGTTGGGAGTCACACCCAAGGCTCTCCAAAGAGTGATTCAGAATGGCCTAAGTCCCTGATCCTTTAAAGCAGGGGTGGCTAACTCATAGGCCTTGGGTAATTTCCTGGCCAGGTGTTAAACTGGAGGTCTGGTTTCTGCCTGCGTTACTGCCACCAGCCCCAATGTTGTCAGAAGGTCCGGTTTTTCTTGAGAAGCTGGAAGTGTGAATTTTTAGGTCAATGGTCCCAACTTTTGCATGTTTTTCATGAATTGAAAAAAAACATTAAAACATGATGAGGGCCCATTTTGGGGGTGATGAGAATATTCTGGAAGGAGATAGTGGTGATGGTTCATAAGGAAAATCACTTAATTGTACACTATTAAAATGGTGACAGTGGTGCATAATGTTCTATGAATTTTATCTCAGTTTCAAGAAGAAAAACATGGGACGCCTGGGTGGCTCAGTCGGTTAAGTGTCTGACTTCAGCTCAAGTCACCATCCTAGGGTCCTGGGATCAAGTCCCACATGGGGCTCCTTGCTCAGCAGGGAGCCTGCTTCTCTCTGTCCCTCTGCCTCTCCCCCTGCTTGTGCATGCTCTCTCTCTCTCTCTGATAAATAAATAAATAAATAAACAAATAAATAAATAATTGAAAATAATTTGAAAAAGAAAAACACATTATGGATACCCAACCAAATCATGTTACCAGCCCAAAGTATGTAATCTCCTTTTTAAATAGAGGAATTACTCTTCGCTACTTTTGATAATCCCAACAAAAAGCACTTTTCCACAGGGGAGACAGTGGCAGGGAGTTTAAGGAAGTTAACCTTACAAACCTCTGTTGACCTTAGACCTCTCTGTTTCCACCTTTGGTCTCCATGTCTTCTTGCATCTCCAAAAATAGGGCCAGTAAGAGGCATGGTGAGAAGAGAAATGGTAGTCTTAATTCTGGAGCACCAAACTGTCTGGATAAAAAGGCAAAGCTATGAGAAGGTGGGGACACCCAAATTATTCTATTTTTTTTAAATAATTTTTAAATTTTATTTATTCATTGGAGTGAGAGAAAGAGAGAGAGCACACATGGGGGTGAAGGGCAGCAGGAGAGAGAGAGAGAATCCTCAAGCAGGCTTCCTGCTGAGCATGGAGCCCATGTGGGGCTCAATCCCACAACCCAGAGATCAGACTTGAGCTGAAACCAAGATTTGGTCGGTTAACTAACTGTGCCACCCAGGCATGCCTGGCTGAAGTTTTTTTTTTTTTTTTTAAATTTAAAGATTTTATTTATCTATTTGACAGAGATCACAAGTAGGCAGAGAGGCAGGCAGAGAGAAAGGAGGAAGCAGGCTCCCTGCTGAGCAGAGAGCCCGATGTGGGGCTCTATCCCAGGACCCTGGGATCATGACCCGAGCTGAAGGCAGAGGCTTTAACCCACTGAGCCACCCAGGCGCCTCAGGCCAAAGTATTTTAAAGAAATGATTTATTTTGTTGTTAGTTGGCAACCGGTCGTAAAATTGATAAGTTATGTTGTTTGCCAAAGTTTATTTTACCCAAATATCTACCATTAGGGAAGTAATTCATCTCAAGGACAGCAAGCTCATA
Organism: Mellivora capensis; assembly: GCA_004024625.1. Lineage (NCBI taxonomy): Eukaryota > Metazoa > Chordata > Mammalia > Carnivora > Mustelidae > Mellivora > Mellivora capensis. The sequence goes on from PISX010008609.1 coordinate 7,518, forward strand.
TATTTAGAGAACCGTTTTTCAGTTCTTACAAGAGAATGACTATAATGGCCTTTTTAGTTATTTTAACTGAAAAATGAGTTTAATATACTAAGTATATGTCATCAACATCAAAGGATTATAATTACTTTAATGTAACTATTTGTCTCTTTGGTTTTCAGAAAGCTTTATTTTTAATTCTAAATATAATTTTAAATTAGCCAATTTCAATAAGAATAAAATAGAGAATTTAAAGGTTTTACAATATATCCTGACTTAATTTTCAACTCTTTCTTTCTTAATAAACTAGCAAAGGCAAGAGAGCTCATGCTTTTCAAAATTTCCAATTTCTTTTACATTTATTCAAAAAAAATAGGCCTTTTGTATCTTAAGAAACAACATCTGTCCTAGAAACAGATTAATGTTATTATCGCTGCAGAATGTGAGTTGTTTAATAAACCTTACCAGTTCCAAATATTATCAAAAGATGATTGTTTTAGATGCCTATCTTTAGTTGACTAAAGATAGCTGAATTGACTCTTTTACAATAAACTTTTTCCAGAGGTTGACATGGCAGTTTGTTTCTTAGTAAGGGTATTTGAGATATGACACCTAATGAATAGTAGTATAATTGATTTATACTCTCGTATTTTGCATGCTTATGTCTTATAAAAAAGGCAGTATTGTCCCCCACGCCTCCCCTATCTTTCTTCCCACCCCCTTCCAAAAGGACCTGGGAATTTTTAAAGCCAGCAGATACATCGTAAAGATTAATTGAGCATTTATTACGTCAAGGAATAAATAATAAATTATAGCCAATCCCAAGTGTTTAACTTTCAGGGAAAATGGGAGCAAATAAATATGATATAAAGCAGTTTGCAGGAAGAGTTAGAGACTGGAGAGAACATTTCTGACTGTGTTAGTCAATAAAGCCTTAAGAGAAGGGGTGATATTTGGGATGGACCATAGGGGATTGGATAAGATATCCCCCAAGATGGCTCCCCCTTTCTTCCTTCACATTTCTGCTTAAATATCACCCTTCTCAGAAGGATTCCTGACTACCCTGGATGAGATAGCATAGCTTCCCTCCACACCCTCCCCTGGTACTCCTCTCCACTGCACGCATGTGCATAAACAGACACACACACACACACACACACACACACACACACACACACACATATGCATGCACCCACACAGACATACCCTTGTTTTCTTCTAGCTTCTCTCACAACTTGACATTTTGATATGTGTTTGTTATTTTGTATCTTAAGTCTTCTATACATGTGTGTAAATATGTGCCTCTTGAGACCATGCCCTTTCCCCACTTTCCCCAAGAGCACCCTGTAGGTGCTCCACAAAATGTGTTGAATGAATGAATGATTCAATAAGTAGAGAAGGCTTTTCTGCTAAAAGTCTGCTTTCTGTGGAGAGCCCCAAACTGGTATGGAAAATTCCAGTTCAGCTTTCTCTTAGGACACTGATAAATGTGGCAAATTTCCCACCTGTCTGTGACCCAGTTAGCACATTCTGTAGATAAAAGGGGGAGATTTCGGTGTGCAATTATAGCTTCCTGAAGTGAAGGACTACATAACAAGTGTTATGAAAACATTGCTCATAACCTTCCTACCATTTCCCCCAGCAAACCCCCCTTGGACCTTCACTGGCTATCTATAATTTCTATTTAAATTCTTTGTAAAATCTTTAGGACGCATACAGATCCTTCACTGTCTGACATTCAGGTACACTGCTGGGCAGAATTTCTAATTCATGGGGTGTTGAGCATCTACCTTTGGCTCAAGTCATGATCTCAGGGTCCTGGGATTGAGCCCCATGTCAGGCTTCCTGCTCAGCAGGAAGCCTGCTTCTCCCTCTCCCACTCCCCCTGCTTGTCTTCCCTCTCTCACTGCATGTCTCTCTGTCAAATAAATAAATAAAACTTTAATAAGTAAATACATACATACATACATACAAACTCTCCTCTTGGATCATCTGGCTGACTCATTTGGAAGAGTGTGAGACTCTTGATCTCAGGGTCAGAAGTTCAAGTCCCAAGTTGGGTGTAGAGATTACTAAAAAACAAAACAAAACAAAATCTAGAATTTTTAATTCCTGAAGAACCAGTAGGAGTTGTATAGGTTGGCTCTGACGTATAGTCATATTTATTTCTGTAAGGAAGGAGTCGTCCACGCCAATGGCTGGAGAGCATGGGAGATGAATATACACATGTGGAGATCACCAAGGAGGGCCTGTGGTACACCGGGAAGGGTGGTCTCCTTCTCAAGGTGGCAGCCACGGTTTACCTCAAGACCACTGTTGCTGTGTGGGAGTGTAAACCTGTTTTGGTCAGATCTTATGATTGTTCAAAGAAAATCAGAAACACAGAGGAGCAGAGGAGAAAAGGTTAGTAAGAAAGGTAGAAAGTACTTCCCAGAAAGCTAAGTGTCAAGCTGGAAGTACCTAGGAGTAAGCAGCACTGCTTCTGGAAACCTCTGGGGGTTTATCAGGGTTTTATCCAACAATTTCAGAGCTTCGGAGGATCTGAGATGCTTTACCTTCAGGCCCAGCAAATCTCATCTCACCTTTGGCTTGCCGTCAGTGGGATCTAGCCTCTAAGACACTGACATGGCTATAAAATGCTTCACTAGCTTAACCCATTTAATACAATTATGGGGGAAAAGTTTGGACAAGAGTGTTGGGAGGTTGTGCCAAAATGCATATTTGAGAGATGCCCGAGCTGAGGCCAAGAGGTTACTCCTCTTAAAATACTCAAACAGATGGGTTTGGGATATTTGCATGGAAGATTCCAGAACATTTGCTGTAGGGATTGAGTTAGCTAAATATGGTCACTTTTCCAAACAAAGTGGCTGGTTATTCTGTATGTTTTGGCAAAGGACAGAGGAGAAAAGCAGGAGACAGAAAAGGAAAATGCATGTCTTTTATGTAGATTCCTCTCCTTTATTTATTTATTTTTTTTTAGATTTTTAAATTTATTTCTTTGACAGAGATCACAAGTAGGCAGAGAGGCAGGCAGAGAAAGAGGGGAAAGCAGACTCACAGCAGAGCAGAGAGCTCGAAACCCAGGACCCTGGGATCATGACCCGAGCCGAAGGCAGAGGCTTAACCCACTGAGCCACCCAGGCACCCCGATTCCTCTCCTTTAAAACAAAAAACTATTTTACGTCTCCTTGGTAGTGCTGTTTTTGTCCATGAAGTACAAGTAAACTTACTTGTGAAGCATTAGATATGTGAAATTGAATTGATTTCCTGACACATCTTCATGAATTGCTGTAAAAAATATTGATGGGTTCCACAAAGGTTCCATGGGTTCCATGCTGGCCAGAGGGCACATTTGAACACCAAAGTGAACAGACATGCTCCCTCAGTGGACAAGAATCATAATCAAGTATGATAAGATTGGAATTTAACTCAACCACAAGGCAGAAAATCACATTAAAAGAAGGAGAGATTTCTTCTCTTGCATTGAATTTGGAGAGATCCTTCTGCCTCTGGATTTGGAAAAGCTTCATGGTAGACATGGCTGCCTTTAAAGGATGAGCCTGGACTTCATCAGGCAAGGATGGAGGGAGAGGAGGAGGGTAGATGCATAGCTTTTCTGAGTTGTCGACTATGGAAGACCTGTGCTTCTGTTTTTCCCATTCAAGGAGTTGCTTCCTCCTGGGAAGCAGACAAGCTCTAAGAAGTGGGATTCTAGGGGTGCCTGGGTGGCTCAGAGGGCTAAGCCTCTGCCTTCACTCGGGTCATGATCTCAGGGTCCTGGGATCGAACCCCGCATTGGGCTTTCTGCTTAGAGGGGAGCCTGCTTCCCCCACCCTCTCTACCTGCCTTTCTGCCTGCTTGTGATCTCTGTCAAATAAATAAAAATAAAATATTTTTTTTTTTAAAAAGTGGGATTCTAAAGCTGGCTCAGCCACATCATGGCATTTGATGGACAATTCATAAGCAATGAAAACCATCTGAAATGCACTTTGCTTATGGAGCGCTTGTGTGCCTGGGGCTGAAGCAGCGGACCTTGACTTTGCCATGTCCTTGGACATGTCCCTTGACTTCCGAATCTTGGCTCTCTCACCTGGTTGCCTCGGGGTTAAGTCCTAAGAGGACTAACCCAGAACAGTTTAATCAACACAAAAAGTGTTACTGGGAAAATATTTTGCAAACTTCAGAGTGCTACACAAATGTCAGCTGTACTTTTATTGTATTGATTGTCCATAATATTTAACCAGGAGCCACCTGATGAAACCAGAAGGGCTACGTTGACTACTGATGCCCGTTTTAGGGTCTGATTCAGTAACGAAACTGCACTCTTGTGTGCTGGATTTTAAAACCCGTTAATGATTTTCTAAGCACTGCGTGTGTGTAAATATTCATCAGGAGCCAGAGCCCCTCGCAGGGTGGGAAAACATGGCGCTGGAAAAGGGTGGGAAAACATGGACCTTGGGTGCCAGGGTGGCTCAGTTGGTTAAGCGTCTAACTTGGCTTCGGCTCAGGTCATGATCTCAGGGTCCTGGGATTGAGCCCTATGTTGGGCTCTGCACTCCGCAGGGAGTCTGCTTGAGATATTCTCTCTCTCTCTCTCTCTCTCTCTGCCTCTCCTCCCTACCTCACCCAAACCACTTAGGGTGCCTCTTTATAAATGCTCTCTCTAGTGCTCTCTCTCTCTTTCTCTCTCTAAACTGGATAAGTAAATCTTTAAGAAAAAAATAAAATCATAGAGCTTATTTAGAGGATTTTCCTCTACACTCTGACAGAAGATGGAATTTTATCAATAGTGGAAAGGTTTCATGCCCTTGAGAAATGTGTAAATGAATCTAGCTTAATTGAAAAATCTTTAAGAGAAACATTACCGGGGCACCTGGGTGGCTCAGTCAGTTAAGTGTCTGCCTTTGGCTCTGGTCATGATCCCAGCGTTCTGGGATTGAGCCCCGCTTCGGGCTCCCTGCTCCACGGGAAGCCTGCTTCCCCCCACCCACTCTCCCTGCTTGTGTTCCTGCTCTCACTATCTCTCTGTCAAATGAATAAATACAATCTTAAAAAAAGAGAGAGATAGAGAGAGAAACATCACCTATCTTAATCCAACATAATAAATAAGGAAGCGTTCACTTAATTTAAAAGAACAGTTCACTAAAGTCACTTTTGCATAAATGCCTGTAGGACATTTTTTTATTTTATTTCAAACCTGTATGAGTGATAGAGTTAGGCCCTGTCCAAATTTTGGTTTAAGTAACATTTAAGAGAGACTAACTTCTCTGTTCCCTTGGACACAACATTAAAATTCTTTGAGGCTTTACTACAATAAGCTCTATTCTTAAAACATTTTCTTTGGATTCTGTGCACAAGCCCACATCTATTTTTTGGCAAAAATTTTTTGAGAGGGAATTAAATCCATCCAGGGTCTACTTAGAGCATGCCTGTGTGACCAAAGTATGTCTGTCTGAACATTTTATTTTATTTAAAGATTTTATTTATTTACTTGACAGAGAGAGATTGAGAGAGATCACAAGTAGGCAGGCAGGGGAGGGGGAAGCAGGATCCCTGCTGAGCAGAGAGCCGGATGCGGACCTCGATCCCAGGACCCTGAGATCATGAGCCAAAGAGGCTTAACCCACTGAGCCACCCAGGCACCCCTGACTGAACCTTTTAAAGTATAGCATTCTGGGAGTACACTTCAGTGTTTATACATCCAAACTACATAGGGTGCCTCTCATAAATGCAGCTTCTTACATTGTAGTCCTGGGGATTCTGATTCAGTAGGGAGGGCAGTTTGTACTTCTAAGAAGCTTCTAGATTCTTCTGAGGCAGGTGGCCTGTGTCATTGACATTCCTGCCCCAGATACTCACTGTAGATGTCCCCTCCCTGCCACTAATCCTCTTGAAAATGGAGCACCTCTGTGCTGTGCGTTTTCTTGGCCTAGACAACATGTTATACTCAGTGTTTCCAGTTTTTCTAAAATCTGTGGGGTCTACACGTATCTTTGGGCTCCTGACTGGAGATATACAGCTACCCCTGGGCAGAATTGTTAATCCCTCTCCAGCTGGAGGAGGGGGGGTAGGGGTGGGGGGGCAGATTCTATAGATCAGCTCCGGAATATGGTCATGTTTACTTCTGGAAGGCAGAATCTTCTTTTCCTTCAAGGTCAGTGTTTTGGGTCAATCTCCTTTTGTGATAACTTTTTCAAACCTAGCTTCCCTCCATGATTGCATCCAGCAAAATGAATGTTCCCTCTCTTTGCTACTGTTGCATGTTTACAGGCTCCTGTTATAAACCTAGTCATGGTGCGTTCTGCACACCCCCCCGCCCCCACCCTGGCACCCTGAGGGCCTGGGGAGCAGCGATACTGGTCTTTATCATTGAAACCACAGTATCTGATACATAACAAACACTCAACAGAAGTTTTGTGGAATGCTTCATGTCTTGGGTTCATGTTCTCCCTTTATATGGGTCATTCTTACCGAATCCTCGTAAAAACCTTAGGTGGCCTTATTTGCACATGGGGAAACTGAGGCATGGAGCCATTGGGTAATTTGCCCCAGGGACACTGCACTCAGTGGCAGAACCAGACTTCCATCCCAGACAGTATGCCTCTGGAGTCTGCTCACATTGCCTGGCTTTGCCCAACCACCTGTCTTGCCCTCTGCTATGTGTGCAAGATGATTGTGAATTCATTCCAGAGGGATAACGAGTCAATTTGTTAGCCAGTAGTTTTCACCAACCTTATCCTACAAATTTGTACAAATATGGGACCTTTCTGTAATTCATTTGGAAAACTTGGGCAAATAAAGTTATGGTGTTTCTTGACTGTTTTACTAATCCTCCAGACTTTAATGTTATTAATGCTTTTTGTGCCTCTTAAGGGGTACCTTAGTATACACTGTTCCCCAGACTTCTTTCACCAGAGAGCATGTTGTTCCCCATTAGACTTTTTTTTAACTTCTTAAAGAGCTAGGTTTTTTGGGTTTTGGTTTGTTTTGTTTTTAACGTAATTTGAAAGATAAGCTGGCTACTGCTTTCGTGAGGTTTCCCAAGAAATTTCTCGGGTCCTAAATATTTGAGTGTCTTCAGTGTGTAAATCATCTTCAGTGACCGCTTAGACTTCCCTGGGACAGTCACAGGTCTATTGTCATGGGGTAATTACTAATAGTCCTCTTTTCAGAGGTATTCCGTTTCCATGATAATCAGTGATTGCCCTAATCATGACATTTGTTCACCTCTGTTAAATAAAGATCTGTGTTCCACGCTCAGCACCTTCTCATTGTTCACGGAAGGACTCATAGTGCTGTGAACAGCTGTGTCCTCCTAGCAGCTGCCATTTTGTATCAGTCTCGCATGGAACTAGGGACACTCACACAGTTTGTCTGTCTTCACTCAAAAGTTGCATTTCTTGGGATGCCTGAGTGGCTCAGTCGGTTAAGCATCAGACTCTTGATCTCAGTGCAGGTCTTGATCTCAGAGTCGTGAGTTCAAGCCCTGCATTGGGCTCCATGGTGGGTGTGGAGCCAATGTGAAAAAAAAAAATTAAAAAGTTGTGTTTCTTAAGAATTGCAAGCCTGTAAGACTTCTTCATACTTCTCAGTATCTGTTCATGTGTATTCTTATCTATGCACGAAAAAGCCCAACTCTGAAAGGGTCCCAGAAATCTAAGAACACTTTTCACCTCTGAGAAGCAGGAGTTGGGGTCCGGGCTGTATTGTTGGAGGGCAAAGCTGGGAGATTTTTCGCTTTATCTATTTAAATCTGGCCTTTGATGAGCAGTGTGAGCATATTTTTTTGTTTCCTAACTATCTTTTAAAATGTTTAAAAACTGCTCAGGGTTTTCCCTGAAAAGACAAGCTATTTTAGACCCAGCTGGTTCGATCTCCTTTATATGGAATCTGTTTCCTTCACCAAAGGAGAACTAGTCTCTTACTTTTGTTTTCTTTCCCTTCCTTTCATGTTGCTTTGCCGAATATATTAGGTTTCCCCATACCTTCAAGAAGAAGCCTCTTTTTAAAAGCTCGTGTCTTGTAATGTAACTCTTGAGAGAATAGCGTGAAGTTGAACATATCTGGGTCCAAGCTCATCTCTCCCACTTACTGACTATATGGCCTTGAGAAAGTAACTTAATTTCTCTGGACCTCAATGGCCTTATCTGTAAAATGGGGACAATAACAACCTCCCTCTTGGGATTATTGTGAAGCTTCAATAAGATAATGCAGATTCTGGGCAGCTCTGGGGATCATCGAATAAACATTCAAAATTCAGTGGCTAGCCAGTAAGTCCCCGTGACCATGAACCTCTCAGTCTGACTTTGGGTAACCACAAAAGTAATTTCTATTCTTGTATCATCTGTACTAATATTTACAAGACTGACATTCCTCGGGGTCTACTTCATACAAATATTGCCAGCCTTTCTTCCAATCCTGGTACTGGGTGAAGCTAGAGGCAGAAGAGACATCTTGCCAGAGTTTATGCCATGCAGAAAAAAATCAAGGCATTGCACAATTCCTTTGGCAAGTCGACTGCAAAGGAGCAGAGATGAAGTCTAATATGAAGTTAAAGGGGCTGAGACTCGGGAAATTACGTTTTCAATTTTAAAATCATCGCACCACGAAGCCACAGGAGTCAAGGACGCAGAGTTGATCCTAAAATCACGATGAAGAGATTCCGGAATTCAAACAGCAGAAACAGCCCGAGATCACACAGGGAAGGGCTTCAGTGTGTTTTCTTTAGGACATAATTTCTCTTGTCTACAAATTTGGAAAACAGGGAACATCGGGACATACGAGGAGAGAGAACACAGTGAGTGTCTAGGTTGGGTTTGAATCCCTGCTCCTCCGTTTCAGTGGGTATTAAATAAGGGAGCAAGGCTCTGTGGTCATGAGCCTAGCCTGCGGCTGGGTGTTTTCAGATTCCTAACTCATTAACTCTCCTCCAAGCCATACTGACTTGAAATGAGGTCCCGCTTAGCGGATGAGAAAACTAAGGTTCTAAGAATTAAATTGCACTCAAATTTACAACTCGGGACTCTTGATCTTGAGCCTTCTGTCTACTTCATGCTGCTCTTACTTGGCTTTCTGCCCTGACTTTGGGTTGCTGTTTCTCTGGTTCAGAGACTCCTCAGGAGATGCTGTGCTCTTTGGGGTAATCTTGTTGGCCAGTTGTGGGTTTTTGCTTTGACTTTACTTTGGGCCCATTTGCTCTGCATCTGTCCCAGTTGCAGTTTTGCATGGGCAGTGATGCTTTCTCTCCTCTTGTCTTCGATTCTGTTCTCCATTGGTCAGTTTATTTTGGACAAAATACCCTTACACTACCTATCAGAGTCCTTGTGAACAAGAAATTCAACACCTTAGAAAAGAGAAATTCCATGAGAAAGCTTTAATATATTGTCATCATGGAAAAGGAAATGTAACTCCTTATTAAACTGAGGTCTCTGTGAGGTCTCTGTTTTCACACAACCATCTGGTGTTTTGCATTTCTCAGCTACATATTTCATCCAGAAGGAGTTGATTAATTCTGACCAAATGTGATTCAGTATTCGAAAGCATCAGAATGCATTCGAAGTTTAGTTTGTTGAGCTCTTCCAACAAAATTGTGGAGAGGTGTACTCTGTGCCAGGCATTGGGTGAGACCCCCACTAGGTGGTCTATGTCCAGTCCTTTTGGAACAGTTCCCAGAACTGGGCATCATTTATTCTCATCTGACAGTTGGGGAAACCGAGTCTCAGCTGTATGCCTGAGTGGTATGGCAGTTCCTGGAACCACTAGAAACAAAATCTTTGGACTTTTCTTATGAATACACCCTTCTTTTCCAGGCACCTGGTGGAATGAGTTACTGCAGGAAATGTGTATTAATTCTCACTAGTATGCTAAAGGTTTATGCTGCAATTTTTCTACTTTAAATGGTATGGATGAAAAAATTCTAATATGCATTGAAAGTTATTTTTAAGAAGGTAAACTCATGACTCTCCCAAAAATACAAAATGGGCATGCCAAAGATTTAACCAAACTCACTAATTAACGAGGAACCAGTAAGCTCTTCTAATTGGTTCAGGAGAATCCAAAGCATGACACAGGCAAACAAGAAAATGAAGACTGAGTTGCACATCCCCTGGAAAAAATGGATTTGTATCTCTAGGGACAAGAGGCATTTGCAGTACTGCTAGTCTCTACAACTTACAGGGTTATGGAGTAGCTCCTTGAAGAGCAGTAAAAGGAATCTGGAATAGACAGGATACTTTATGATTCCTGGTTCTCTACTGAAAAGCCACCCAGTGATTTTTTTTTTTTTTCTTTTTCACTTTCTCGGCCCATTTCAAAGTCACCATTTTCCCTAACATGTGTTTTCTTTATTATGTTGCCTCTTTTTTTTTTCTTTTTTTCCCTTTTCTTGCCCAGCATGGAGCCCAATGCAGGGCTTGAACTCAAGACCCTGAGATCAAGACCTGAGCTGAGATCCAAGAGTCTGACGCCCAACCGACTGAGCCCCCCAGGCACCCCTATTATGTTGCCTTTTATTTTTTTTTAAAGGTTTTATTTATTTATTAGACAGAGATCACAAGTAGGCAGAGAGGCAGGCAGAGAGAGAGGAAGGGAAGCAGGCTCCCTGTCCAGCAGAGAGCCCGATGCGGGGCTTGATCCCAGAACCCTGGGATCATGGCCTGAGCCGAAGGCAGAGGCTCTAACCCACTGAGCCACCCAGGAGCCCCTATGTTGCCTTGTAAAGTGAGGGTGTACTCCTTCTGGAGGTGGCAGGATACTCAAAGTGAATGCTTTAGCTTATCCCTGTGACGATGCATACTCTTGGTCTTCAGCCACTTGGGGACAGGAAAATACAAAGACACCAGAATCTGCATTTAGTATCAGGTGAAGGACTCCAGGTGTGCTGATCCTCGTAAGACAATGTTTCTTCATGTCAGGGCCTCCCTCTGTGTGACCCAAGGCTGATTTGAGGGTTCAGGTGTCTGGCAGGTGTCTCCTCCTCTCAGGGTAAGGTGGCCCCCTCTTGCTGTCACGGTTGTTTCCTCTGCTGCCTGCCACCCTCTCCCCTCCCCTGCACATTCCCTCTCTTTTTTTCTTGTTCATTGTTTCTTCTCTCTCATATTGATGAGTTTCTCACTTGGGGAATTCTGAGTGTGGAGATCTGGTGTCACAGACCTCTCGCTAGCCATTCCAAGGACCCTGGCTTCTCCACTGGAGCTCACCAGATCACAAGGCAGGGAGGGCAACTCTTAGCCTGTTGACTTCTTGGGACACTGTTTACACTTTGCTCTGACCACTTCCTTATCCCCACTGTTTCTTACTAAGCCGCATTTAGATTCGGAGTTACGCAGGTGCGAGAGAGCTAAGGTCTTATATATTTGTTTAAAGAACTTTTATTAACACCCCACAACAACCAGACATGCTCTCTAAATTGTTTTCTTTTCCATCTTTCCTAAGACTGGGCCCCGCTGGATCAGAGTTTAACTAGGCGGGGATTAGCAATGGCATCCATGGACATCTACAGTCACTGCTTCAAAATTCCAAGTATAACAAATCTGATAGGTGATGAAATTATTCACTTGCTGATGAGGTTGTAAGGAAAGTTACTTGAGGGCTTCACTGGATGAGCAGTGCCTTAGTTACGATAATATTCTGGAGAATTGTTAATTTCAGCAAACTGTAGTTTTTCATTAATTCATTTTAGGAAAAGTTCTTATGGGGTTTCTGGGGGGGGTTGCTTTTGTTTTTGTTTTATGAGCCCATTTTTTTCCCCTTATACACAAGGGTCAGTGTATTTTTACCATCAGCATTTATCTCCAAATTTATAGTTGTTGATGCTAAAAACTGGAATTCCATGAATATCACTTTGCTTTACAGCAAGTGTTGCAGACGTGGATGATTTCGTTAAACCAAGACAGGAGATACAGAGATATAGAGGAAGGGCTCAAAGATAAGTAGGCATAAAATAACATTTACATCTCTCTCTATACAACGTTCTTGCCAGTGGCAGTCCTTGGTATGTTTTTGATATATGACATCGTTTTTCCTTAGTCAAGGGTGTACATATTTCCAAACACAAGTGGATTCTTTTTTTATTAAAGATTTTTAAATAATATTTTATCTTTTTATTTGAGATAGAGCAAGAGAGTGAGAGAGAGCACAGGAAGGGCAAGAGGGGCAGAGGGAGAGGGAGAAAGCAGACTCCCCACTGAGCAAGGAGCCCGAAAAGGGTTTGAACTAGGTTGGTACCCTTGGAGATGGAGAGAAGTGGGGAGAGGGAGAATGGAAGTCTCTTGGTCATGGACAGGGCAAGAGAGAGGATGGTGTGGTGGGGGACGGCCAGGCCTCCTGCTTGAGCGATGGTTGGAAGGACTGCTATTCATGAAGGTAGAATGGAGAAGGAACACTTTGGGGGGCACGAAGGAATCAAGGATTCCATTGTAGACATGGTGCATTTGGAATGCCTGCAAAACAGCCAAGAAAAAGGGAAACTTTGAATGCATTTGCAAAAATGAGTCCAGAGCTCCATCCCAGGACCCTGGGATCATGACCTGAGCCAAAGGCAGATGCTTAACTGGCTGAGCCACCCAGGGGCCACAAATGAATTCATCTTGATGAAACACTGAAACCATACTTTCACCTCTTTGTGGCTTCCCAGGACGTACCTTGCATCTGTCCCTCTGTTACATGTTTAAACATAGACCTCTCTGGGCTTGGAGCAGGTGGACCCTGTGTCTGATCTTCTACTGTAGCCAGAGGGCTCAGATGCAAGGCAAAACCATTGCATTGGCTTTTATACTAAATATTTGTATTATTGCCCTCCAGTGTTTTCTCATTTTGTGCAACGAGTCTGTCCTCTTTAAAAAACAACAACAACAACAACAACAACAACAAAAAAAAACAAAACAAAGACCTGAATGACGACAGTAAAAGAAAACACACTCTTGAGTGGGAGAGAAGAAAACCATAGAGCTAGCTAGGTAAAACAAATATCTGTTTCTCTAGCTTTTAAAACAAACAACCTCCCCACCTCCAACATATATATCTAAAACTCTCATTTTGCAGGCCAGCAAGTTTTCATAGGGAAGCGTTTAAGTGGGGCAAAGGGAGAGGGGAAGTGGGCTTCCTCTTCTGTAAGAAGTGCCATGGAGCAGGCTCCCGCACAGGGGCCCAGAAGGTGACCCAGGGCACAGATGTATCATCTCGGCTCACAGAGAGCTTACTGTCTAGGGAGGAGAAGCAGACCATCAAAATTTAGGCAAATGAGGAGGATGCCAGGAACAAGGAAGTGTGTAAGTACTTTGGTTCACAAAGACTGGGAGTCAGCATCTTTTTCTAATCTACATTTTGAAAGGCTCTGGTTGCTCAGTGAGAAGAGATTGGAAAGGGGTTTGAACTAGGCTGGTACCCGTGGAGATGGAAAGAAGTAGGGAAGGGAGAATGGAAGGCTCTTGGTCATGGGCAGGGCAAGAGAGAGAGGATGGTGTGCTGGGGGATGGCCAGGCTCCCCCCCGGCCCCTTGCTTGAGCAAATGGTTGGAAGGGCTGCTATTCATGAAGGCAGAATGGAGAAGGACTGCGTTGGAGACACAAGGGAATCAAGGATTCCATCGTAGACATGGTGCATTTGGAATGCCTGCAAAACAGCCAAGAAAAAGGAAAACCTTGAATGCAATTGCAAAATGAATCCCGGAAAGGGGTCAGAGTGAGTTCTAAGTGTGGGAGTTCTGGTACCTGAGGGGCATCAGAAGCCACGGGAGTGGTTCTGGAAGAATTCACATGGGGGTAAGGGTAGAGCAGAGGAGAAAAATGTGATCCGGGACCAACCTTGAGATACATCAGGCCTTTAAGGGCTCTGGTAGAGGGTGCAGAGCTGACAAATGAGCCTGAGCAGGAATGGTTAAAGGCAGTTAATTTGCAAGGGGAAAAAAAAAGTCATATTGCATGATCACAGACCACACAGCTCTGGCTAGCAGTTCTCAGCTGCAACCCCCCATTGGCTCCAAGGAAGCCTTCACCAATGCTAGGAAAGAATACATACATCCTCTGCATGTATGCCTTCCCTGCGCAGGGGGAGAAAGAGCTTCAGCTTCCCTTTCAAAGATGACCAAGTTGGACATAACCCCGAGAAGAGAACGAAAGGAGGAAGTGGCCACTGTGTTTCTAGAGCAGGGTCTGCAGTTCCTCTGGGGCAACAACTGGGAAAGCCTCAGAAGTCAGCTTCTCTGTCCTGGTTGAGACCCATTACTGTTAAATTGGGAGCAATCTTGGTGGCCGTAGCCTTGCTTTTCACACTTTTCTCTTGTGGGAGGTTCAAGGGCTACTACATGAAAGAATGTTTCCCGTTGTCTTTATGTTTGAAAGCAAATGGAACTTTGAGGTTCAGTGAGCTAAGGAGCTGAAGAGAGGTGCAGACTTTCAAGTCCGGTCTTGGGAGAGAGGACCACAGAGGATTTTTACTCCTCTCCTGCTGGTTCTGGTGATTTCATAGTGTACAGTGTTCCCATCGAATAGACATTGTAGTAAATCCCAGACGGGTGTTGGGAGACCGTGTCAGGTCCTAGTAGATGCAACACAGAATAACCTTCCAACTTTATGTGAGTTTCTGAGATCATTGTTATTTCCCATGGTTCTGAAATGTGTGTGTGGCGGGGGAGGTATGCCTTCGTGTATAAATCGGGTTTATTTATTGAAATCTGTCTCCTAAGTTCTGCAACGGAAGACGGTCCCTGGTCTTAATGTGGTAACAGTAACTACGTGTGACCATTTATTTTGATACAAACGATTTAATGTGGATTAACCCATGCACTCTTTCGCAAACCTTTAAGGAATAGAATTGGGTGCAACTGATGGAAATCTGAAACAGCTTGGAAACCTTCACAAGTTGGCCGTTTCTCATGCTTTTTCGCTTTCCTTTTCTTTCTCAAAATATATTTCAGTTCTTCTTCTGCAATTTCAGTTCGTGTTTCAGATGTTTAGATATCAACATCTGTGAGGACAGAGGTTATGGTTCAGGGAAGCCTTTCCTTCGGGACATGTAGCCCTTGTATTAATGAATGGCATCTTGGTCTGTAGGAACCACTTAGAATTACCTGAGTTGTATCCCACGAGCTACTTTGGCCCGAGTGTGGGACTGAACATGACAGCCCCACCTGGAGGGAGTCTCTCTTCTTAGACACGTTCCCAACCTGGATTGGGAAGCAGCTGCCCTTTTGCTTTCTGCTGCTAGCCCTTCCAAACTAGAAATAATTGTGGGGGTGCCTGGGTGGCTCAGTAGGTTAAAGCCTCTGCCTTCAGCTCAGGTCATGATTCCAGGGTCCTGAGATTGAGCCCCACATTGGGCTCTCTGCTCAGTGGGGAGCCTGCTTCCTCCTCTCCCTCTGTCTGCCCTTCTGCCTACTTGTGATCTGTCAAATAAATATATAAAATCTTTTAAAAAAAAGAAAGAAAGAAAGAAAGAAAGAAAGAATTGTGTATTGCTAATGCCCTGACTCATTCCTACCTATCTATACTTTTAGTCTTTTTTATCTTTCATTACTAAATGACTGCTTTCCAATATCCAGGTCTGGGCCCCCAGAGTGGGGATAGAGACCCCTAAAACTCCAGCTCGGAGGACCTAGAAGGCGAGGAAGAAAGCGCACAGTTTGATGGAGTAGTATGCACAGAGTGTCAGGGGTGGTGGGGGGGATATGTAGGGAAAAAATTAAATTTGGTTTGAGGAGTAAGTATATATTGAGCATTTTCACTGACCAGCTGTAAGCTAAAAGCATCACACGGCATTTTGTACTTAATATGCGCAATGATTATTACATGTATCTTACACCTCCGTCAAATTAAGTGATGTAATTCCAAAAGCCAACTCTGAGCCTCAGCTTTTTCACAGTGTCTTATTTGTGGACCACATTTCACGAGCTCATGAAAGTGTGGCTATTTCCATAGAATATGTAAATGTTTCAAGGGAACGAACAACAGCCATTCATCAGAAATAGCAAAAGACAATGAGCTCTCCAAAGAATGACTGTTCTTTTCTTTTCTTTTTTTTTTTTTTTAAGATTTTATTTATTTATTTGGCAGACAGATCACAAGTAGGCAGAGAGGCAGGCAGAGAGAGAGAGAGGAGGAAGCAGGCCCCCCGCTGAGCGGAGAGCCCGGACTCAGGGCTAGATCCCAGGACCCCGGGATCATGACCTGAGCCGAAGGCAGAGGCTTTAACCCACTGAGCCACCCAGGTGCCCCTGACTGTTCTTTTCTAAGACTTAACTTCCGGGAGTTGAAATCTGGGCTGGTTAGGATGACTGAACTGGAAGGGGCGGGCCAATGTCTTAGGAAATTTGATTTTCTGCAGCTGACGTTTAAAGCAGGGATTTCTTTGGGGCACGCCTGGGTGGCTCGGTTGGTTAAGCATTTGCCTTCAGCTCAGGCAATGATCTTAGGTTCTTAGGATCGAGCCCTGCTTGGGGCTCCCTGCTCAGCAGGGAGTCTGGTTCTCCTTCTGCCTCCCCCTCCCTCTGCTTGTGCTCCTTCTCTCACTCTGGCAAATAAACAAATAAAATCCTTTAAAAAAAAAAAAAGAGCAGGCTCTCCTTTTGATTTGCTTCTTGAATTTGCTACTTGACTCAATGTGGCTTTGCTATTTATCCTTCTTACCTTTAAACGGGTATTCTTTAAGTTTTCTTGGTGACTGTTGCCCAGAGGACAGTTGTGGAGTTGATTTTAGATTTTTGATGTATTTCTTATAAAACTCAACTGGGGGAAACTGCATAATATTTCATTGCCTCGTGAGCCGTAACGTTTTTATAATCAGAAAAAGTTCTCTTTGGAAAGGTTGTCACCTTAAACTGCTAAAGAAAGTATTGAGTGGATAACATAAGGTATAAAATACTCGAGTTACCGGAGACCTTAACGATGATGCACAAGAACCCGTTCTTTTCAGAAATGAGAACCTGGGACGCCTGGGTGGCTCAGTCGGTTAAGCGTCTGCCTTCGACTCGGGTCCTAATTCCTGGAATCGAGTCCAGCATGGGGCTCCTTGCTCAGCGGGGAGTCTGCTTTTCCCTCTGCCTGCCTCTCCTCCTGCTTGTGTTCTCTCTGTGTCTCTTCCTGTCAAATACATAAATGAAATCTTTTAAAAAGAAAGAGAGAGAGAGAGTGAAAGAAAGAACGAAAGAAAGGAAGGAAGAAAGGAAGAGAAAGAAAGGAGAACCATATGCCCAGAAGTGTAGTAAAGCTTTAGGCCTTTTCTGAACAGAAACCGATGTCAGTAGATGGAAGGCAACCATATAGTGGAAAAGTGAGAAGGAACATCGTCCTTAATATCTTTTTTTTTTTTAATTTGCTTCTTTGTAGTGGCCACAGATGTCTTCAATTCCAAAAACCTGGCCGTGCAGGCACAAAAGAAGATCTTGGGGAAGATGGTATCCAAATCCATTGCCACCACCCTCATCGATGACACCAGCAGCGAGGTGCTGGATGAGCTCTACCGAGTGACCAAGGAGTACACCCAGAACAAGAAGGAGGCAGAGAAGATCATTAAGAACCTCATCAAGACAGTCATCAAGCTGGCCATCCTTTACAGGAATAACCAGTTCAACCAAGACGAGCTGGCGCTGATGGAGAAATTCAAGAAGAAAGTTCACCAGCTGGCCATGACCGTGGTCAGCTTCCACCAGGTAGAGTACACCTTTGACCGGAACGTGTTATCCCGCCTGCTGAACGAGTGCAGAGAGATGCTTCACCAGATCATCCAGCGTCATCTCACGGCCAAGTCGCATGGACGGGTTAATAACGTCTTTGACCATTTCTCAGATTGTGATTTCTTAGCTGCCTTATATAACCCCTTTGGGAATTTTAAGCCCCACTTACAAAAACTCTGCGATGGTGTCAACAAAATGCTGGACGAGGAGAACATCTGATCATGTGCATTAAGACTGTGACCGCTCGTGATTTCTTTGAAAACAGAGCACTGCTGATTTATGAAGGAAAAACGAATTTTTTAAAGGTGACCCATGTTTCCGAAAGACTTGTGCCCAGCTCAGGCATCCGACATTGTCAGTAATGTTTTATGCAGCTTGTTTTATTTGAAGAAAAGCAGATTGGTGAAACGCTCCCTCCCTAACAGTTCGCAGATCGTGGGAAAGGTGTCTCTGGTCGTGTGATGCAAATAGAGAGTTGTACAAAGAAAAATGTGGATGGCTCCAAACCTCAAGAGGTGGTTTTTTTTTTTTAGGTCAGTTGTTGTGTCTTTAGCACGTTGGGTATTTCTCACGTGTACAGAGTTATGTACTTTCATTCACTATTATTCCTTACGGTGTATTCCTACCTTGGTTAAAAAGCCGAAAACCCTCTCTTGCTCTCCTTGCTCCCTTTGAGATGATTTCATTTTCAAGTCCCTTTTGTTGAGTGCTCCTTTGTTAAAGATTTTGTCACTGACAGTTAAGAATTGGGTCTTCATCAAGAATTAAGACGTTCAAGAATTGAAGGCGGTCGGATCGAACCCTCAGAAAAACAGGAAACTGCTTCTCGGAAGTCAGTATTGTAGGACCCAGCTCTATTTGACGTCGTGAATAATGTCTAATAGACGAATATACTTCGGGACTGGAGTCCTGTTTTTTAGTACCAACGGTAATACTTTGAAAACGTGGTAATTCTTGAAAATGTGCTGGTGGCCTCTCCACTTTTAGTATATGTTTCAGCTGTAAGAGACACAAGGAAAAATCTAGATGGTTCTTGTAAAAATCAGCAATACTAAGTACAACAATCTTTATTTTAGAGATGAGCTCATCCAAGTAATGTAGGGGGCTTAAAGGGCCAAAAAGGAAGAAAACATATTGCTATGGGCAATGAGAATGAAAATAAATGCATTTCAACATTGAATAAGGTTTGATAGATAAATAAAGAATGTCACTTTTTTATTTAACTGATAAGGTTTTTGCTATTTTGTTATTTGCTATCTTGATGAGTAAACCAAAGAATATTTGCATTCTAAGCATTTTGTGTGTTGTTTCTGTATAATTTTATGCATGTGGATGATAAAGATCTTATTTTATTGGGGGGGGAGGGAAACCTGCTGACCACTATCAGGAAACAATAGACTTAACTCCCAGCCCTAAATGTTTGCATTGGTGCTATTTCCATGATTTAACATACTCTTTTGCCTGGAATTTGCCTGCCTCCCAGAAGACTGACATTACAATAGGAGTTCACCAGGGAAGAGCCTACAACTTAAAAATTCCAGAGGTTGTGATCTGCTTTAACCCACGCACACTTGTCTCAGACAAGCAGCCCAGAGAGGCAGAAGTATCTCCCTGTTTGATATAAAATCCTCAACCCCCAGATCCAAACTGAAATTACCATTCTCACTTCCCAAAGGGGGCAGGTGACTCTTACAGGTTGTAGCAAGAGCATAGCTTCATAGCTGTGGACAGGACCAGCTAGAGAGAGAGGGAACCTGGGGACAAATTTTGATCAGGGGGTGCCTGGTTGGCTCAGTCTTTAAGCATCTGCCTTCGGCTCAGGTCATGATTCCAGGGTCCTGGTATCAAGCCCTACATGGGGCTCCCTGCTCAGTGGGGAGTCTGCTTCTCTCTCTGCCTCTGCCCCCCCCCACCGCCCCCTCCTAATACTCTCTCTCTCTCTCAAATAAATAAATAAAATATTTAAATCAATAAGTGTGATATGGATAAAGTCCATTTTAGAAACATCCTTGCTTCAGGCAGTAATGGGCAATGTGCTTCTGAAATGGTTTTTCACACAGTGACATTTGAGATGGTATTTAAATCATGCAGGTCTGACCTATTCTCTAAAGATCTGGGTATGATTTTATACAGAGACATTTTACGAACTTTTGAACATGGCTTCTAATTTGGGGACATCTCGTGGCTCGAATGTCAGAACTTTCTAGAACTTTAATTCAGGGTGCTCACAACCAGCCATGACTTTGGAGCCTGCTTCTCCCACCAGGCTCTCCTTCCCCAGACGGGGAAGGCACTTTATGTGCCCACAGCCAAGAGAGAAGTGGCCTTCACCATTGTGTTCCCCAGAAAAGGTATAGTTTTACTTTGACACTTTACTGTTATTTGCCAGGTTCAGAGGCTAGAAATACTGAGCAAGTCACTTTTAAAATAGCTTTGTGTTTTTCTGATTCTTAGACCTTCCATTTACAACTCAAAATGAGTTCAAAAGAGGAACCAGTGTTAGGAACTTTACTGGTACAGAAATAAGGCTTCTTTCTTTCTTTCTTTCTTTCTTTTTTTTTTTTGTGTGTGTGTGTCTTATAGGACAATGTCTCATTCACAATTATCTGAAAAATTCTGTTTTCCCGCCATGTAAAACTGGAAAATTCTGTTTTCCCACCATGTAAAAAATTAAACAAACAAACAACGAAAGGCTTAAGATTTCTAATTGTGTTTTGCCCCCTGCAAAGGATTAAAATGGTATTTTGTGGTCTGTACATACCAGTTGGATATTTACTGAGATTTTAGTTTATCCTTGAGATTTCTGATGAGAGCACCTAATTATAATTTAGCATACTGATCTGGATAGATAATAATTGACAGATGAATATATCTATGCATTTAATGAAATATTTGTAGTAAACAGTTAATAGTGCTCTGTAATTGCTAGGAAATTAAAATATACTTTTAAAAAAAAGATTTTATTTATTTGATAGAGAGCATAAGCAGAGGGAGTGTCAGTGGGAGAGCAAGACTCAGACTCCCTGCCCATCAAGGAGCCAGATGTAAGGCTCCATCCCAGGACACCTGGACCATGACCTGAGCCAAAGGCAGATACTTAATCAACTGAGCCCCTCAGGCACCCCAAAATTAAAATATTCTAATAAAACTAACCTAATTAGTATGCTAAGAATATTTTGACATTTTTAGTCAATCTTGCTTTTCCAAACTTGGGTTATCTGAACTAGTTGAACTTGGTCGTATTTGAAAAATCACTGTTTTACTTGATAGATTGCATTCCTAGGACTAAAGCTTCTCTGTAATTTGTTAAACTCCAAGTGGGTTTTAGCAGCCCGTGCTGTTTATGGGAGATGAACTTTTATCCAAGCTCTGAAATAATTTTCCTTATGATGATTCAGATAAAGTCTTTATAGAAACCCCCTAATGAAAACACTGAGGTACTACCCAGAAGAATGAGTCAACTTTTTTCCAAAATGAAACAACAGGAAAATCCTCAGGAGTTTATAATCACATATCACTATCACAGCAAGCGATTATAAATCTGTTTTCTCTTTTACTGAGGTGTCCTCTTGGTTACTTATGTGTATGCCCAGGGCCAGAAAAACACTTTTATCACAGGGAATTTCCCAAAATGGAAACATTTTTGTATAAGCTGCCAAAGATGAGTTTTCATGTCTGTCTCGCCAAAGATGTGTTTTCCAGCCAGCAGTGAACATCAGCCCCCAAGTTATGGGGGACAAGACACAAAAAAACGTCCCGTCTGCCGAGCACTGAAAAGGATTGGGACAAGACAGCCAGCATTCACCGTTAAGAGAAAAACATCTGTGCTCTGGAAAATGTTCTTAGGTACAGACAATTGTGCTGTATGTCCACCAAAATTCCATGAGGTCTTTGTCTGAGGAGGCAGCCATGGGTTAAGACCCCCCTCCTCTTCCTTCATAGGTGCCTGAAGAAATTCTCTGCCTGCCTCCCTAACAGTTACGTAACTATTTTGGCCTCACAGAGATGAGGTGCTGATCAGGCCCTTGGGGTTTCTTCTGTGTTTTTTGGTTTTTTTTCTTAATTCCAGTATAGTTAACATACAGTGTTCTGATAGTTTCAGGAACACAATATAGGGACTCAGTGGTTCTACACAGTACTCAGTGCTCCTCAGGACAAGGGCACGCCTTAATCCCATCACCTACCTCGTCCCCCCTCCTCCCCCCAGCATTCTCCATAGCTAAGAGTCTGTTTTTGGTACTTGGGGTCGGTTCTTAAGAAAAGCACTCGTGATTTTTAAAAGTATGTGGTTTGATTCGCAAAACACCCTAAGACAACGTGCTTTTTCTCTATACTTTGGTTTTAACATTGAAAAGCTTACAGATGGATTAACTCAGTCATTTAAACCTGCCTGATGTGAGGCATAAATTCAAAGCATGGGAGTGAAAACTCAAGAGTATGCGTACCAGGATTGCCACCATGATCCGGGATGATTGAGGTCTTATGAGAAAACGAGATTCCATTTTCCCAGAAATTGGCCGTTAGGAGCCTAGCAAGACTCCCCACTCAACCAATCTCGGTGACTGCTCAGCATCTGTTACCGCTCTTTTCTAAGATCACTTGTGTTCACTAATGGATAAATACTTGCAAAGCAAATGATATGTTTTTGTAAGACATTGAGTGTCTTGGAATCAGACTTGATAGTGAAATTGCTGCTGTTATTGCTGTTCCCTAATCATATGGACTTTGTGTTGTCTTGACTGAGGAGTCTCATTTTTAGCTGGCTGAGAATACTCACTGAGCCTACCTTGAAATCCACGAGTGGAAATATTCCACAGTATTTTCAAACCCCATGGGTCAGGAGTTTGGCATCTCTTCCTCCCTGGAACTCCCTGGGGGGTGGCCAGGTAGAACCCTGCAGGTTACCACAGAGGGCATGTCTTCCGGGGACCTCTCCCGCCCTATCTACACTTTGAATAAGATCAGCTACCTCACATTCTCATTTTAAGGGTAAAATTAAAACATGGTGAGCTTTGAAACCTGAAGGCTGTTCCTTTGTGAGGTATTGTTTATCCATGGGTTGTCGCGATTTTCCAAACAAGTGATGAAAATGAGCCGGGAGCCTTCATTAAATTAAACAACAGACTTCCACAGTCCGAGAGAGAGAGAGTTTTTATTAATTTCTGGTTTCCTTAATAAAATGCTTTTTGCTTTCAATTTAGGAAAATTCTTTTGGGTTGAGTTGTTGGACGTCATGGTTTCCGGCAATTACCGAAGCCTGATCTCTTAGCCAATTAAATTCTGGATCGCTTCAATTATTTTATCATTCCTGTTGGCTTTAGTTTTCTATTGTTGCAGAACAAGCCACCCCAAAATTTTGTGATTTAAGACAACAACCATTTTTTTTCTCCCATGATTCTGTGGGTTGCCTGGGTCTAACAGGGCCATTGTCTTTACTGGGTTCTTACATGACTATAGTCGGACAGTGGCTTGGACTGGGATCTTCTGGAGATTTGACTGTGCCAAGCCCTCCCCTTCCCCAGTCTCTACTTAACTACTTTTTCAGGGCATCCAAAAGAGCAGAGCAGGGGCAGAAGTTTCTTAACTTTTTTTTTTTTTTTTTCAGATTTCATTTACTTATTTGACAAAGAGGGAAACAGTGTGCACAAGCAGGGAGGGCAGCAGGGAAAGGGAGAGGGAGAAGCAGACTCCCCACTGAGCAGGACCTTGGAATCATGACCTGATCCAAAGGCAGACGCTTAACCAACTGAACCACCCAGGCACCCTGCTTCTGGGCCTTCTTAAGGGAAATGCCTAGAACAGGCACACTGTCACTTCTCTGTCTTTCTCTTAGTTAAAGCAAACCACAGGCTATGTGTATGCTCCTCAAGACCACTTTTAGGTTTGGTAATTTGCTAGGAGGACTCACAGAACTCAGAAACGCTATGATACTCACAGTTAAGGTTTAGTACAGCAAAAGGGTATGGATTCGAATTAGTAAAGGAAAAAAAGCACAGAGGACAGAACCCAAGAGAAGTCAGGTACAAAGTTCTAGTTGTTGCCTTCCAGTAGAATTTTACAGACAACACTTAGTTGTCCCAGCAATGATGTGTAACAACACGTACAGTGTTGCCAACCTGAGCTTTGATGTCTAGGTTTTTATTAGGAGTCAGTCACATAGGCATGGAATGACTGACCTTTGTTAGCCTCCAGACCCTCCAGAGGTCACACTGATACCTGATGGTCCATAGTCCCAGGCAGATAAGAATGGAAGTTAACCAGAAATCACATGGTTAGGGGTAAACTATCTAGTATGGCCAAAGGCCCTTGATACACAAAGATGCTCAATTAAGGACGATGTATCAAGCATTTAGAGATTATCTCCTGGGAGCTAATCACCAGTCAGTCCTTTCTCAGGGATGTACAAGTGTTGACCATCCCAAGGCTGCAGTTTTATCCCTTTACTGCACCTAAGACTCACTATAGTTTCATATAGGAAGGACTTCACACGGGCATGAATTCTGGGATGCTTGGTTCTTTGGAGCCATCTTGGAAAATCCAGCTACTGTATCCATTTTCCCCTCATGGCTCCAAAAGAGCTAATAGAGTCCTGAGGGTGTCTGGAGTTCTTCATGTGATAGTCTGTTTTAACTGGAAATGAATATATATGAAAAAAAATAATAATAGTGGACTAACCTGGGCACCTGGGTGGCTCAGTGGGTTAAAGCCTCTGCCTTCGGCTCAGGTCATGATCTCAGGGTCCCAGGATCAAGCCCTGCATTGGGCTCTCTGCTCTGTGGGGAGTCTGCTTTCTCCTCTCTCTCTGCCTGCCTCTCTGCCTACTTGTGATCTCTGTCAAATAAATAAATAAAATCTTAAAAAAAAAATAGTGGACTAACCTGTTAATAATCCCATTCTTAGGGCGCCTGGGTGGCTCAGTGGGTTAAAGCCTCTGCCTTCGGCCCAGGTCATGACCCCAGAGCCCTGGGATTGAGCCCAAGATCGGGCTCTGCTCAGCAGGGAGCCTGCTTCCTCCTCACTGCCTGCTTCTCTGCCTACTTGTGATCTCTGTCTGTCAAATAAATAAATAAAATCTTTAAAAAAAAATAATCCCATCTTGTCCATATGAAGATGTGAGTCCCATCTATGCCTGGTAAGTTAATCTAGTAAATTGAAGAAACGATCATGAACATCTTTGATGTGTCCAACACCAGTGTGTGGCCCAGAACAGTACACGATTACCCAATTCCTGTACCCAAGGAGTTGTCTACTGACTGATGGGGACAGTGACCAGGCACAGGTAATTTAGGACAAAATTGAGATTCCCAGGATGAAGGGGATCCCAGGAAAAGCTTAGTTAGCCCCAGAGAGGCTGCCTGGCTTTAAAATTTGCAGTTTTTGAGTTTTAAAATTGATACTTTAAAAGCAGTATGCTCGGGATGCCTGGGTGGCTCAGTCGGTTATACGTCTGACTATGGGTTTCAGCTGGGGGTGTGGTCTCAGGGTCATGAGATCAAGCCCTATTGGGCTCCACACTCAGTGAAGAGTCTGCCTTAGACTCTCTCTCTCTCTCCCTCTGCTTCTCTGTGCCACGCCCCTTCCCACTCTGTCTCAAGTAAATAAAATATATTTTTAAAAAAATAAATAAAAGCAATACACTCACAGTAATGGCAATTTCATTTTCAAAATCAATGGCAAATACGTGTGTGCGCATGTGAAAGTATGGGTGAAAGGAAAATGTTCACAATCCATTTTTTGTTCATTCAGAATAAAAATGACTATAAATGAGTCCATGGCAAAATGTAGATTACAAACTCTACCGAATAGAAAAATCTAAGTGAAATCACATCTTAATTAACATTTAAGTAATCTTTTAATTCTTGGGAAAATATGAGATCTAGTAACATGGAAGACTTTAAAAAATCATTTTTCCATGGGCACCTGTATAGTTCAGTGGGTTAAGCGACTGCCTTTAGCTCAGGTCATGATCTCAGAGTCCTGGGATCCAGTCCTGCATCAGGCTCCCTGCTCGGCAGGGAGCCTGCTTCTCCCTCTGCCTGCCTCTCCCCCTGCTTGGGTTCTCTCTTTCTGCCAAATAGAAATAAATAAATAAATTAATTAATTACATAATTAAATAACTAAATAAAATCTTTTTTAAAAGATCATTTTCCCAGAGGTAGATTGTAGACAAGCTTGTGAAGCTGGGTGAACCCTGGCTTCACAGCCTTGTGCTCAGTGAGGTATATCTGCGTCCCCTCAGTGAGGTATATCTGCGTCCCTGGCTTTAGACCAGGACACAGATGTGCACAATGTGAACCGGTCCTGTGAGCAGGGCCCTTCCCTGTTTCTTGCCAGCCTAGTCAATGAGCCAGATCCCAGGGGGTTCTGCTCACTACTTCATTCCAGCTTCTCACTTGTCACTGACCCCTGCCCAGCTCCCTGAGTCTTCAAGAGGAAACAGTAACAAGCACCGTGTCCTCTTGCCAGCAAAGGACCAGGAGCACCCAGCCTGAGGAAGGCTCACCTGTGCCTGAGGCTCACCCAGCCTGAGGAAACCTCACCCGTCTGAGGTTTGGACCTCACTGCGTCTCACCCCCAGTGGCTCTCCCTGTGGCTCATAGACAAGACAGGGGACTTTTCCTTTTATTGGGTTATGTTCAGAGAATTGGTGTCCAAGGTCCTTTTTGGACAAATCACAACAGTTCCTTGTACTTTTTAACTCACAACAGGATGGTTTTTTTTTTTTTCATATCTCCTGATGACAAAAAGATGGGCTTTTGAAGTTTTAGCTTTAGTTTGTTTTATCTATCTCTTGACTAACCATGGAATTTCAACCAAGAATAATAATGTAAGCAATGGCTGATTGCTTTAAAATCCACCCTGTGTTCTGAACAAGTTCAGCTTTTATTAGCAGACCTAGAGAGAAGACGTCACCTCTAATCTGTGTGATAGGGTATGGTACACTTCTTTCTCTCAGACTTTAAAAGAAGCAATCCACCGACAGCACACCGGCTTCTCGGTCCTTCCTTAACTTAAGGGAAGGGAAAGCTGCCATCTTGGTAAGAGGCTCTGACTTACCGGTGGCTGTCAGTAGGAGCTAAGTTTAGAATTGAAGACAACCTAAGCTTTTCAGTCCCTTTCCCTGCTAATTTTAATACAGATGTTTTTCCTAAGTAGCTCACCTTTAACTCTTCTGATGCCAGGTGCGCTAAGGCTTTGTGAGGGAGAGCCTGAGACCAGGTGCCAAGAGGGTTCTTGGCTTTGTGTGAGAAAGGATTCAAGAGCATGACTTTCAGAGAAAGGCACTAAGATTTATTGGGTATACAAGTAAGAAGGGTGGGGTGGGGCGCCTGGTGGCTCATTTGTTTAAGCATCTGCCTTTGGCTCAGGTTGTGACCCCAGGGTTTTGGGATTGAGCCCCTGTCGGTGGGGGTAGGGGGTTGGTCCCTGATCAGTGGGGAGTGTGCTTCTCCCTCTCTGTCCCTTCCTCTCCCTCTGCTCCTGCTCCCTCTTTCTCAAATAAATAAAATCTAAAAAACAAAACAAAACAAAAAATTAAGAAAGGAGCTACTTCATAGACAAAGTAGTGGTCTCTCCTCCCAGATGGGGAAGACTACTTCCTTTGCCTCTAACAAAGGGCTTTGTAAGTTTTCAAAAAGTAACCAACCATATGGGGCAGCTTACTCTTTACCTTTGGGATTATCACTTACATTGGGTGGTTATTTTTTTTTTATTGTCTTATGGTTGTGGAATTACCCATGGGGAACATTTTAAGAATGCCCAGCCCATGTGTCTTTAAGGCCAGTGGAAGTGGGGTCTTGTGGTCTTCCATGAATCCAATCTTATAACTCTTTCTATGTCCCATGGACTTATAGGTTAAGGGTCAGCCTAAAACCCAAAATGGCTTTGCTTTGGTCAGTTGTCTCCCTAGTCTCCCTTCCCTCCTGCCTTATTTCTGTTTAGTTATCATGATAATGAAGAAAATCTTTGTATACTTATGTGAAGATTCCACTTTCAGTAAGAGTCTTACATTCCAAGTTGATGTGAAACCCATTATGCAAATCATATAAGCTCAAGAAGCAAGAGACATGAACCAGTGAGCCTAAGAGGCATAGTTTGCTCCTTTCCCTCGCCATTTGCGAGTATTTTCTGCAGATGAACTCCCACATAGGGACTGTGTGTTTTCCTCCTTCAGTGCCTGATGGTAAGATGTGGGAATTATGGTATAACAACCTGCCTGAAGAAAATGGGATTTGCAAACACGTATGGGACTAATCGAAACTGGCCAGGTTGAAGATTCTTCTCTTTTTTTTTCTTTAACACTTTTCATTTTAAAATACTTATGGAGGGCGCCTGGGTGGCTCAGTGGGTTAAGCCTCTGCCTTCAGCTCAGGTCATGATCTTGGGGTCCTGGGATAGCCCCACATCGGGCTCTCTGCTCAGCAGGGAGCCTGCTTCTCCCTCTCTCTGCCTACTTGTGATCTCTCTCTCTGTGTCAAAATAAATAAATAAAATCTTAAAAAAAATACTTATGGACTCATAAGATGTGGTAAAAAATAATACAGAGGCCTGTGTACCCTTCATCCAGCTTTCTCCAATAGTGACCCCGTTGTGTAGGTGTAGTACAATATCAAAACCAGGAACTGACAACAATATGTTGGCACCAGACTACAGACGTTATTTAATTTTCACTAAATAGGGTTCATTATTTTTTAACCTGCATTTGTGTGTGTGTGTGTACATGTGCAAGTTCTATATAATTCTATCCCATATATGGATTTGTGTAACTACTGCCATAATCAAGATACAGAACTTACTCATCACCACAAAAGAACTCTCTCATGCTACCTACCTCCTTGTACTCACACCTCCACCCCCTCCAACTCCTTTCCGTCTGTAGTAACCAGTCATCTGTTCTCCAGCTCTGTGGTTTTTTCATTTAGGGAAGGTTGTATAAACGGAATCCTGAAGTATGTTATCTTTTGAGATTGATTTTTCCCCAAGGAGAATGCCCTTGGGGTCCATCCCATCGCTGCATGTATCAGCAGGGCACCCCCTTTTTACAGCTGAGTAGTATTCCATTATATGAATATACTATAATTTGTTCAACCATTTGTCCACTGAAAGACGTTGAAGTTGTTTCCAATAAATATTTTTCTACCATGAATAAAGTTGCTGTAAACATCTATGTACATGTTTTTGGGTGAAATAAGTTTTTGTTTCTCTGGATGGATGCCTAAGTGTAACTACTGACTCATATGGTAAATACTGCAAAGAAAAATTTTTTTTTCCAGAGTAGCTACGCCATTTTACATTGACAGCCACAGTGTATGAGAGTGAGTTTTTCCAAATCCTTGCCAGACTTTGGCATTATCAACATTTTTTTACTTTAGCTGTTCTAATACATGTGTACTGATAGCTCACTGCAATTTTAATTAATGAAACATCTTTTCAGACTCGATTTTACTTTTTTTGTTTTAAATTTCCATTTGTTTTCTTTGCTTCTTTATTTTGTTCTCTCCTCCTCTCAGTAAACTTACTAAAGTATAACATATGTATATAAAATCATAAAGGTACAGTTCTGGATATTTCTCACAAAGGGAACCCACCTGTTAATCAGTACTTCAATTAAGAAAAGAACATTTCTGGAGCGCCTGGGTGGCTCGGTCAGTTAAGCATCCAAATCTTGCTTTCAGCTCAGGTCATGATCTCTGGGTCCCGAGATAAGTTGTTTTGGGTTCCTGGCTGGGCTTGGAGCCTGTTTAAAATTCTCTCTCTTCCTCTCCCTCTACCCCTCCCTCCTCACCATCACCTGTGCTCTCTCTCTTTCTCAGAAAACTGAAAAACCAGTCCCTACTTCTATTACCCAGAAGTCTCCCACCCAAGGGGTCCGTCCATTCCTCTGACTTCTAACACTAGAGACTGGTTTTGCCTGTTTGAACTTCATATGAATGGAATCATTCAGTATATATTCTTTTGTGTCTGTTTTTTTTTTTCCTTAAGATTTTATTTATTTATTTGAGAGAGAGAGAGCACAAGTAGGGATGAGGGGCAGAGGGAGAGGGAGAAGCAGACTTTCCACTGAGCAAGGAGCCTGATGTGGGGCTCTATCCCAGAATCCTGGGATCATGACCTGAGCTGAAAGCAGATGCTTAACCAACTGAGCCACCCAAGCACCCCTTTTGTGTTTGCTTCTACTCGTAAGATTCATCAAGTGTTCTTTTGAAACATCTCAAAGAATGACAGATCGCAAACTTGAGGATGTTGTAAAGTGAAATGTTGGGCACAAAAGCACTGGGTTCCCTGCCCATGGAGGCTTAATGTCAGCAGCCAACCAGCAAGTGGTTCTGATGCCCGACAAACACCAGTGACCAAGTCTTGTTGTGGGGATGATGATGATAATGGTTTGGCCAAAGAGACTTCTGAAATATACACCACTGAGCCAACCTCCTACCCTTTCCACCTTCTTCTGGATCCAACTTTTCAAGGGAGTAAGAGCTGCTTTAAGAATAGCTTTAGTATGGAGTGCCTGGATGGCTCAGTCGGTTAAGCATCTGACTCCTGACTTCTGCTTAGATCATGATCTCAGGGTCATGAGATCGAGCCCCCACGTCCTCAGGCTCTGCGAAGATGGTAGAGCCTGCTTAAAACCCTCTCCCTCTGCCTCTCCCTGCGCCCTCCCCCATGCTCTCTCTCAAAAAAAAAAAAAAAAAAAAAAGATAGCTTTGGTAATGGGGAAGCAGATATTATCAAGAAGGAAGACAAATGAGTTGAACAGCGATCATACTTCCCTGAGGTGTGATGAGCCACCACCATCAGCTTCCTAGTACCTCTCAAGAAGTGGCATTCCTGAGATCACTGGGATATAGGTGGAGGCAAATTGCCTGATCTGTGCGCTCCCCTCCGCCCCTGGCAGTCCCTTCCCTGGGCTCTAGCAGTTATAATTCGGAAATGTTTGTGTACAAGTGAGAGTGGCTCAAGGGAAGCGTTGATGGAAGTTCTCAAAGATGATTCATTCTTTCTTTATTCCGGGAAAGAGGAAGTGGCACATCTGGGGTTATTTTAGTCAAGATTAGTTCTTGCAGAGATAGAACGGTTATCTCTAAATATAATCCTTTCCTGTCTTCAGAGCTTTCTGTCCCTTCTGCTGCCATCTTATATCAATCATCTTGGGATTCAACATTTTCCACCCTGAATATGATGTTGTTATTATCATAAAGAATTTCCTGTGTGCCAACGTGAAGCTGTTAGCTGTTTTATATTGTACTCTGTACTGTGAGCTATGTCGTGCACTCTCTTTTCTCAGAAGAGAAACTGACCCTGTAAAGATAAGAACTTTTTCTAGTGACTCAGCTGGAACTGGCGGAGCCAGGGCTCGAACTCAGGAACCACACTGAGAGCCCTAGTCTCTACGTGACATCTCGCAGTACCCAGAATGGGTAGGCGGCTGAGATGAATTCTTAGTATTCACCTTCTCTGGTTCTAGATGTTGAATGATAAGAGTGTTTGATGGTGGGTCTAATA
Organism: Mellivora capensis; assembly: GCA_004024625.1. Classification (NCBI taxonomy): domain Eukaryota; kingdom Metazoa; phylum Chordata; class Mammalia; order Carnivora; family Mustelidae; genus Mellivora; species Mellivora capensis. The sequence goes on from PISX010008609.1 coordinate 38,665, forward strand.
AAGGGGCTGTCAAAATATGACCTACATCACCTACATCCTGCCCTTACCCGTGTGGGGCTCGTTTGTGTATATCCAGATGAGAAAGCTGACAATTTTTTTTGAAGACTTTATTTATTAGTTTGACAGAGACAGACAGCATCAAGAGAGGGAACACAATCAGGGGGTGTGGGAGAGAGAGAAGCAGGCTCCCTGCTGACCAGGAAGCCCAAAGTGGGACTCCATCCCAGGACCCTGGGATCATGACCTGAGCTGAAGGCAGGCACTTAACCACTGAGTCACCCGGGTGCCGCTGAAGGCTGACAGTTTTTCAAAGTAACAATGACATATTACCGAAGGTGAGAACATGAGATCCTCACTATCATGTCCACACATCAGATGATTTGGTTAAGCAGGTGGGTGAGGGAGCCACTTACTGGCTGTAGCTTTGGGCAGGTTGCTTATTTTCTCTGTCACTTTTGTTTTGTTTTGTTTTTAAAGATTTTATTTATTTATTTGACAGACGGAGATCACAAGCAGGCAGAGAGGCAGGCAGAGAGAGGAGGAAGCAGGCTCCCCACCGAGCAGAGAGCCGGATGCGGGGCTCGATCCCAGGACCCTGGGATCATGACCTGAGCCGAAGGCAGAGGCTTTAACCCACTGACACACCCAGGCGTCCCTTCTCTGTCTCTTGTTATTTTGATCTGTTAAGTGGAGGTAATCGTGGTACTTATATATTACTTATGTAAAACACTTGGGAAAAGGAAAGCACCTAGCTGGTTATTAAATTGGAGATTTGAAATATACTTGGGCATCATCCTTGCTGTTTTATGAAGAAGGAATGTAATGCACAGACAGCTTATTGAGGAGAACTGCTTAATGCCCGCAATGGGGCGTTTCAAAGGAGCAGTTTGTATCCGTGGAAGATTCAGATCCAGAGCTCAATATTCTTCATTCTGAAAAATAGTCACTAGCTATCAGCTTGCACCTTTCTCTCTACTTTGGGAATATAATAACATATTCCGCCAAGGGTATCAGGGCTGTGTGATAGTTTCATCCAACCAAAACCCAGTTCCATCTTACCAGTCTGCTTGCTTCTCCATCAACGACCCCTCTCGTTCCCCAGTGCCTGGCTGAACTCATGTTCCTGGTGGATTCAAGCTCCAAGAAAGGTGACTCATCCGTTTCCTCCTGCATTGTCCTTGTGTCTGGCTGTAGGTCTGACATCAGCTCTGTGTACCTAGTAAATAAACCATCCGGACACCATCTGAGTAGCGACTTTCACCTCTGTTAGCTCTTTAGGATAAACTGAAAATTTGGGAGTCCTGCTTGCCGGTGGCTCCTTTAGTCTCTGTTACGGCTTCTTTGTTTTGAGCCCTGGAATTTCCAAGGTCATGCCCAAGTGAGTGTAGGGGAAGAGGGATGATGGACACTTGTTATGTTGCTATGGAAACACAGGTATTGGCTCTGGCATAACTTAATTGTCATGTGAAGTGCTTTATATTAACTGATTAAATCCATACGTAGTCAGAACATAGGACCTCTGTCCATGCGTTGGCCGTTGTTATCTGCATTTTAGGAATTATCTTGATTTCTAATGTTCTGTCTGCTTGTCATTCCATGTGCCTGAACTGCCGAATATTTATAATCGAGAATCCTTAGGCTTGTAGGGCATAAGGACCTCATATGTTGTGGGCATTTACAGTTGCTATTTGATATTCCTTCTCATTCCATTGTTAACAATATCTTAGGGCGCCTGGGTGGCTCAACTGGTTAAGCATCTGCCTTTGGCTCAGGTCATGATCCCAGGGTCCTGGGATTGAGTCCTGCATCCTGCTCAATGGGGAGCCTGCTTCTCTCTCTGCCTCTGTCTCTCATGAATGAATAAATAAATAAAATCTTTAAAAGCTGGGGCGCCTGGGTGGCTCAGTGGGTTAAGCCTCTGCCTTCCGCTAGGGTCATGGTCCCGGAGTCCTGGGATCGAGCCCCACATCGGGCTCTCTGCTCAGTGGGGAGCCTGCTTCCTCCTCTCTCTCTCTCTGCCTGCCTCTCTGCCTACTTGTGATCTCTTCCTCTCTGTCAAATAAATAAATAAATAAAATCTTTAAAAAAAAATCTTTAAAAGAACACAAAACAGTATCTTGGTTTCTCTTTAGGAGTGCCTCCCGTCCCTAACTCTCTATCCAGGTGGTGATGTCAGCTCTAATGACGATTGGGAACATCACCCAGGTATGACCAATCAGAGCATTTCATCCCTGTTGAGTCGACCGCTGGTTCAGGGATGAATATGTAATAGAGCAGTATGGTAAAGAACTGTTCTTTCTTTCCCACTGGACTTGAAACCATGAGGTTTTGAGTCCACAGCTTCTGGCAGCCAATGTGTTTCCAGGAGGAGAGAGAAAGGGAGTCCTAATGCTATCATCTCAGGTGACGCTTTGGGCCACCTCAGAATTCAGCCTTCCCTGGGACTTGTTAGTTTCAAGAGCCAACACATTTTGCTGAAGCCAGTTTGAGTCAAATTTCTGTCCTGATAACCGAAAGAGTTCTGATGGATACAAGGTGATTTCTAGGCTGGTTTTGTGTTCCCTGTGGAATAGAGAAGGGGGAGGGAACTTAAGAAACCCCTAGTCCCAGGAAAACTTGTCAAGAAACAGACTAGTGGGTGCCTGGTGTGGTCAGTGGGCACAGACCAGCTAGAAAGCAGAATTAAAGTCTGTCCTGATGTATCATGCGAATGTTCGGATTCAAATTAAGGTTTATTATTTGTAGGCACTTGTGATCATTTATTTAAAGTACGGTGCAAGGCTGTAAACTGTCCTCCGGGAACAAAACGAGCTTTGTCCTTGAAGCTTGGGAAAGTGGTTTCATTTCTTGAGCCACTATTTTGTCATTTGTAAAGTGGGTATGTTCTACTTCTCATAATCATTTAAGGTCCTAAGACACTCAGAACAGGATGTCTAATACATCCTCAGTAATTAGAAGCTATTACTATTAATAATGCTCTGAATCTTTCCTTTTTGGACTGCGTGACGGATCATATGAAACCCTTGAGCCAAAATTAAGAGTCAAAATATTGTAAATTTAAGGAATAAAATCTTGCCATTTGCAAGAACTTGGGCGGAGCTAGAGGGTATACTGCTAAGCGAAATAAGTCAGAGAATACCATATGATTTCACTCATTCGTGGAATTTAAGAAACAGAACACACAAGCAAAGGAGGGGGGGAAGATACAGAAAGATTAATCAAGAAACAGGCTCTTAACTTGAGAGAATATACCTGTAGTCACCAGAGAGGGATGGGTGAAATAGGTTATTGGGATTAAGAAGGGTACTTGTCCGTGATGAGCACTGGGTCATGTATGGGAGTGCTGAATTCCTATATTGTACACTTGAAACTAATACAACACCTTATGTCAACTAACTGGAATTAAAAACTTTTAAAAAGCATTAAAAAAATGAAGGTAAGAAAATTCAGAATTTTGCCATTCAGCATGACACGTTAGAAGAATGTAAAACAGTGATGTAGGATTCTCATGTGATCTGAGATGTTAAAGGCAGGATTGTGTAACAAGTAAAAAGCAGTAATAAATATTTAAAAAATAGATTAGTAGTTGTCAAGACACATGTAGTCAAATTTGCTGAATAATCTAATATGTTGCTCACTTTCTAATTTTTTATGCAACTCCAAACATCATTGCAGAGAACTGGGTCAATCAGAAATTAAGTCTAGGGATCCTGGGTGGCTCAGTGGGTTAAGCCTCTGCCTTCGGCTCAGGTCATGAGCTCAGGGTCCTGGGATCGAGCCCCGCATCAGGTTCTCTGCTTGGCAGGGAGCCTGCTTCCTCCTCTCTCTCTGCCTGCCTCTCTGCCTACTTGCGATCTCGCTCTGTCAAATAAATAAATAAAATCTTAAAAAAAAAAAGAAATTAAGTCTAAATATTAAACAAACAAAAATGATAATTTGTAGCTGATACATCAGTGTGAACCTGTGTATGTATCCGGCAAATATCAGCACACACATAGAAACACACACACACAAAGAAAACTTACCTAGATTGCATAACTCTGTAAACTTACTAGAAGTCATTGCATTGTAGACTTCAAACTGGTGAATTTTGGGGTTACGTAAATTATGTGTCAATACAGCTGTTAAAAGAAAAAAAACTGAAAACTGTTAACTGAAAAAAAAAAAATGTTTACATGAATGAGTCACAAAGACCAAATAACTAAACTTTAAAAATGATACTAATAGAAAACTGATTGTTGAGATGAAAAAAAAAAAGTAAGCTAGGAGCACAAACTCTTTAGAAAAAGGATGTTAGGTACATTAAACATTCTCTAGACTTCGTAAGTTTGTTCACTAGCTCTTTCAAGTTGGTAGGCAAAGGGAACCCTTAGTACTGGTTGGTTTCTTATTTTTGGTGAAGGACCAAGTTACCTAATAGTGTTCCCCTTGCTCAGTTTAAGGCTGCTACAAGCTGTCAGGAACAGTCGTCCTGATGGAAGCAAGAGTTCAGGCCAAGATTTATCTCCTGGCCACTTAAAAACAAAAGGGAAAAAAAAACCCCACAAATCAAAAAGCTTAATCCAAAATAATTAAGTACTAGGGCTTGGCTAAACTCTGTGGGCCATCTTGTTTTCCATCACAAGCCGAGAAGGTGAGAAATTATCGTCATTTTACAGAGGAGTAAAGTTAGGCTCAGAAGGAAAGAATGGTTGAAGGACACACAGCTGGTAAGTTGTTTGTTTTTTTTTATGTTTGATTTATTTATTTGAGAGAGAGCGTCATGTGAACAAGAGAGCACAAGTAGGGAGAGAGGCAGAGGGAGAAGCAGACTCCCCACTGAGCAGGGAGCCCAACTTGGGCTCCATCCCAGGACCCCGGGATTGTGACCTGAGCCAAAGGCAGATGCTTAACCAACTGAACATGCAGGCTCTTGCACAGGTGGTAGGTTAAGGCGTTGGGAAGATAATTCAGGCTGCCTGACTCCAGAGCCCTTGCTTACGTGGCCCCTTGCTTGGGTACTGCCAAGTCCCGCAGAACGGGAGTCTTGACCCTGTAGCTCCTGAATCCACATTTGCTCACAGCAGGTCTGAGAGCATCAGGAGACCGACTTCCCAGGAGTCCATGTCCTCAGGATCACCCAGAAGGCTGAGAGTGAGATTTTCCAGTGGCAATTGCAGATGGTGGGGGCAGAATTGAATCACTCTGAGGAAAAAGGATGTCTTTCCTGGGAAAGGTTGTTTTATGCCCTTGTTGCTCTGAAAATTTGGAAAAGATGTCTTGTTGTGGAAGGACAGTCGCTCCTTCCCAATAACCATTCAATCATTGATTTGATTATATGTGGTTAATATGGGAACCAGATGCGGGTAAAAAGTTATCTGCTCTTTTAAAAAACTTTTCTTAACTATAGTGCTGAAAGGGGGAAATAGAGATGTTTACTGGAAGCAAGTGATTAATGTGCATTTTGTATAGATAACGTGCTTTGTTCTAAGATGAATTTAAAACAACGGTAATGAGTGCTTTCCACCACCGCAACAATCCTTCAAGTTTCCCCAATTATCGTGTTGGGTTATTAGCTGAGGTCTTTGTTGTTGCTGTCAGATGTTGTCATTAGCTTGACTTTTCCCCCTGAGATGTGTGTGTATGTGTAACTTGACAACAATAGAAATTAACAAAAGAGGGGCGCCTGGGTGGCTCAGTTGGTTAAGTGTCTGCCTTCAGCTCAGGTCATGATCCAAGGGGCCTGGGATCGAGCCCCGCCTGGGGCTCCCTCCTCAGCGGAGAGTCTGTTTCTCCCTTTCTCTCTCCCTCTGCCTCTACCTGTACTCATGCTTACTCTCTCTATCCATAATTAAATGAATAAAATCTTTTTAAAAAAAGAAATGAACAAAAGGTATGAGCAGATACTGAAACAGCTACTAATGGTCTTCATCACATAGCAATGACCTGTGTGCTGAAGAACCACCATATTACACAATGCCAGTGGTTCCAGTTGCACTGTCCTCAGACATCCAGTGTTCCCTGGAAGCCCAGTGGGCCCATGCTGGAGACTATGAGGAGGGAAGGGCTGAAAGATGGTTGAGGTGGACATGTGGTGTTTCTGGGCTGCCCAGAATTCCTATATTCTCTTTCTAACTGCTTCCAACATTAACTTCGAATCTACTCTTCTCCTATTCCCATGCAGGTGGAACTCTTTTCACCCCCAGCCCCGAAGGTGGCATGTGACCCAGTTCTGACCAACTGAAGCTTCATATCCCCTTAATTGGAAAGATGGGTAATGACAAGCCATCGGACTCCATTTTTTTCCCCCCCTGAGACTTCTGAGCTAGACCTTGAGGTCGCGACTTCTCAGTCTGGATACAAGGTCGGGCTCCTTCTAAGAAGATCCTGGACTTTGGAGGCCTGATTGTGAAATCATACTGCTCTGAGCAGATCTGAAGCTGGGCAGGAGCCCTGACGATATGGCTGGAACACAAGTTTGCAGTGAGTTGGAGGCATCTTTTTCTTCGTAATAAATGAGCATCATGTTGAAGGAACCCGTGCTAATGGCAGAAGGGTGTTAGGGAGAGGAGTCTGGGGAATTACGTCATGACAGGTTCTGAATCTGAAACCTACTGGAGGACTCCCAAGATTCAAGATACAACATGTCCTCCAAGTTCCACGAAGCTCCCCCTGGCTTTCCAGATTGCTGTAGTCTAGGGCCTTGGCTGTATTCTTCTTAGTCCTTCAGTTAAACGTCTTCATGCCAAAAGACTGAGCCATTGCTCTTTCTCCCGACATCTGGGATCATCTCCAGTTTCTTTCATTTTTTTTAATTAAAAAAAATTTTTTTTAATTTGAGGCAGAGAGAGAGAGAAAGAGAGAGCACAAGTGGGGAGGGGGTCAGAGAGGGAGAAGTAGACTCCCCTAGAGTAGAGAGCCCGATGTGGGGCTGGATCCTAGGACCCTGAGATCATGACCTGAGCCAAAGGCAGAGGCTTAACTGACTGAGCCACCCAGGCGCCCTTCATCTCCAGTTTCTAAGGCACCCTGGTCATTATCTGTTCCATCTCTTGTCCTTTCTCCCACCACTACCAGAGGATCTGCCTGGCAGTGGCCAAGCTTACATTCTTTTTTTTTTTTTTTAAGATTTTATTTATTTATTCATTTGACAGAGAGAGATCACAGTAGATAGAGAGGCAGGCAGAGAGAGAGAGGGGGAAGCAGGCTCCCTGCTGAGCAGAGAGCCCGATGCGGGACTCGATCCCAGGACCCTGAGATCATGACCCGAGCCGAAGGCAGCGGCTTAACCCACTGAGCCACCCAGGCGCCCCCCCAAGCTTACATTCTTATTTAGTACAATACCTTGAAATCTTTGGAGAAGAGTTATCATAGACATATCCAGTGAAGGAATGAACTCTTGTGGCAGACATTTAGTAATTTATTTTCGATTTTTTTTTTTTTTTTTTTTTTTTTGGTTTTGGATCGTAGCTTGGAAACCTGTTCTGCTGACTCCGTGTGTCTTAGTAAACATCAGCCAGGACTCAAGGAATCATATTGCTACTGCCACAACTTTAAGGTATTCCCTCCTCCCTATATTTTTGCCTGACAGTCTTGCCTGCAGCGGTCTGACTAATTCATCTGAGGGAAAACTATCTTACTCACCTCTATTATTCCTTTTCAAGCCTGGGGTAATAATGAAAAAAAAAAAAATCCCCAAACACCTTGTATGGTAATTAGGTGCCATGTGCCACCCCCTTTATGGGGCCCAGAGTTTTAGAACTTCCCCAGACCCAAAGGACTCAAAGATGATTGTGGATCATCATTGGGGATTTCTATTTATGTCATTCCAAGAGAGGTGTGTTTCCCAGGCTCTAAATCTGACCTTTCTCTTACAGAAGTGCTTACAGAAGGACTTTGAAAGTTACTCATTGGCCGCTGTACTACCTGGTTACGTGAGTACTGTGATAAATTAATTCAAGGATTACTTGAATCACTGACTGTAACAAGTATTCTCAGAAACCAGGCGTTTGGGCTCTGGTGGCAAACCAGAGAGCAGGGACAAGCTCTGGAGGGTGCCTTCAGCCTCCACACAGGAAACCACCTCTGTGTCAATCATCCTGGAGAGTGTTCTTTGGGAAAGTCAGCAGCAAAGGAAATAAGGGGCTCCCAACGATATTTTCCTCGTCTTTACAGAGATCTGCAGATATTGGCCTTGCCTGTGTCCGGAACAAGGTCTCAGGGTTATTAGAAGGGGAAAGAGGATGAGGGAAATAGAAACAGAAAGACAGAGCCTAGCCTTGAAAACAATGAATGAGGTGCTTCTGCGGCTCTGTACTCTGTACTCCCTCTTGTGGTGATGTGGTGCCATTGCTTTCTGACTGCGGTAGAACCTCTGGGGCAGAAATCAACTAGCTGTTTAACGTGAGGACATATTTAGACTGGATGTAACAATCCAATAAGGCAAAGGACAGGGGGTCTATTGCATGTGGAAACATTTCTCAAAGAGTCAAGGAATGCCACTGTTAAAAGTTGTAAATAGGGGCGCCTGGGTGGCTCAGTGGGTTAAAGCCTCTGCCTTCTGCTGGGGTCATGATCTCGGAGTCCTGGGATCAAGCTCTCTGCCCCCCGGGGGAGCCTGCTTCCTCCTCTCTCTGCATGCCTCTCTGTCTACTTGTGGTCTCTGTCTGTCAAATAAATAAATAAAAATCTTTTAAAATTTGTAAATAAACACGTCAATCCACTGCTTCCACCAAGAGATGCTTTCACAAATGCTTTTCCCACTAAATGTTGGGCTAGTAGAGAGGAGTTTAGGCTCTGAGGACGAGGGAAGGCACCAGGTTTTCACCCTTGTATCTCAGCTGAGGGTCAGTACTAGAAATTTTCACAACAAAGAATAAAATTGTACATTCTGAATTCATACAAATATTCCAATGATATTTTATATGTATGTTGTGAATGATAACAATAATATGCAGTGATAACAGAATTATTTTATCTATGAGATATATATATATATATATATATATATATATTTTTTTTTTTTTTTTTTTTTTTTTTTTTTTTTACCCTCTATGATATATACCCCACTCAGGAGTGGAACAAACGGCACACTTTAATTGGGAAATTCCTTTTTTAAAAACCTGAACGGGATGGGCAGCTGTCCACAAAAATGTGCCAGGAGTAGATTTTGTTTTTCTAGGAAAATGGGTGGGCAGCTGATGTTGAAGTGCTGTGTGTTGCTTTAGGATTCCTCTCAGTGGGGCCAGGGGCATCCACTGTGTTGCTCATTCGTCTTTAGTATGTCGGTAGGTGATGTTACACCAAAACAAGAGTGGAGTCTTTTCGGGCACAGATCCTAATCAGGGCATTCTGTAACTGGCCTGGCTGCTTAGGCATTGTCAAGGTAGCTGTAAGCATTTGTCTCCCCCCTGGTGTGGAAGACAGCTTCCATGGTTTCTATGATCCTCCTCTCTGGTATTTATACCTTTGTTTACTCCTTCCCCTTTGAGTGTGGGCTAGGCTTACTGACCTGCTTCCAGGGCATTGAATGCCACAGAAGTAATGGGATGCTGCTTCCAAGATGAAGTTACAAAAAGACTACGGTTTGCCCAAACCTGGAAGAAACCAAGATGTCCTACAGCAGGTGAATGGATAAGTAGACCGTGGTACATCCAACAGTGGAACAGTATGCAACGATAAAAAGTAATGAGCTAGCAAGCCAGGGAAGGACATGGACGAAACTTAAATGCATGTCACGAAGTGAAAGAAGGCAATCTGGAAAGTCTACATACTGCATGATTTCTACTGTAAGACATCCTGGAAAACATAAGACAACAGAGTCAGTAAAAAGACCAGTGGTTGCCAGCAGTTAGGGAAAGGGAGGGATGAATAAGCAGAGCAGGGGATCTTTAGGGCAGTAAAACTATTTTGTATGATACTACGGGGCCATTATACATTGGTCAAAACCAAGGGTGACATCTAATAATAAACTAGGGACTTTGGCTGATAATGACCGGTCACTGTAGGTTCCTGTTGTAACAATGAACCAGAGAGACTAAGCAAGACAGAAAAGAAGACAAGAAGAGGCTGTAGGCATTGCGAGAGCCGTGGGAGTCATGCATGGGGGTCATAATGATAGGGAAGAACTCCCCCAGTGGGAGCCCTGAGCTGGGAAGGTAACATGCTTGGACACATTTTTCAGGAGTGGTAAGAGGCAATGAACATGTCCAGGATGTAACTGTGGGAGAAAATGCCAGCAGTGGGTTGGATAGAAAAAGTCTCCAGAAGCAAGGGCATTAAATAAGGAGGAGGCACTGGACAGAGGGCGTGCGTGTTCCTGAAGACTCCAAGCAGAATGGAGGGAGTCGAGGTGAACAGGAAGGCAGCAGAATTACACTGCATGAGGAATGCAGGCTTGTGCACGGGAAGCCCAAGGACTGAAAGCAACAAGATTAGCGGCTGCTTCCCCCTGGGAAGAACCAGCGAAGGTCTTAGTCCTGGCAAGGCGGCTTCACTTGGCATGCCTCTTCTCAGTATTCTCGGCTTCTCCCTGCAGTGATTTTTCATCGAGCAATACACACACTTGTTTGCAGTTTCTCTAAGGGAGATACATGTCCTGGAATTGAGGTGTGTCTAAAACAGGATTCCCAGGCTGCACAAACGCTGCGATTTCTTTGGCGTCACGTATCTGCTTCCAACTGAGTGGATTTTAAGCGGCAACCCATGGGATTATATGGAACTTCTGTTAATTGTAAAAGTTATCCGCTTGTGTAATAACACGGGCACATTGTCCTGTTAAAAACAGGTAAAGCCAAAGTATCCCGCATCACTGCCGGGGTCCCCAGCCCACAGTGAGAACGGACGAGTTATCGGTTGGTGTGTTCCTTCTGGGCTTTTCTCTGCGCATTTTTTCTTTTTTTAAAGATTTTATTTATTTATTTGACAGACAGAGATCACAAGTAGGCAGAGAGGCAGGCAGAGAGAGAGAGAGGAGGAAGCAGGCCTCCCGCTGAGCAGAGAGCCCGATGCAGGGCTCGATCCTAGGACCCTGAGATCATGACCTGAGCCGAAGGCAGAGGCTTTATTTATTTATTTATTTAAAAAAGATTTTATTTATTTGACAGGCAGAGATCACAAGTAGACAGAGAGGCAGGCAGAGAGAGAGAGGAGAAAGCAGGCTCCCCGCAGTGCAGAGAGCCTGATGCAGGGCTCGATCCCAGGACCCTGGGATCATGACCTGAGCTGAAGGCAGAGGCTTTAACCCACTGAGCCACCCAGGCTCCCCTCTGCGCATTTGTATACTTAGAATGGACTTTGCACATCGGAGCATTCCACTTTCCTGCTTTTGGGGGGTTTCCCATTATACTTAGAATAAAATCTATACTCCCAACTGTGGCTTATAGGACTAGACGCGATCTGGTCCTTGTCCATCTCTGACCTCCTCACTGTTCCAGGAGGTGCAAAGGTGTTTCCCCCGACAAGGGTCTGGAGGTGCTATATCTTCTGTTCTGAAACCTTGGTCTCAATCCTTGTCTGACAGGTTCATCTCACTGCTTACGATGCAGCTCCAAACTAAACTCTGCACAAGCCTTTCCTAGATATATGCTCTCTAAATTTGTACCTCCCGCCTTTCTCTGCTTCAGATCCCTCCTGAGTCCCATTACCCAGTTTGAGCAACAGAGCTACAACAGGGGCAGGGACGGTGTGGGGGGAGAGGATTGGCAGGCAGAGGGAAAAGCAGACTCCCCACTCAGTGGGGAGCCAGATGTGGGATCTGATCCCAGGACCCTGGGATCATGACCTGAGCCAAAGGCAGATGCTTAACCCACTGAGCCACCCAGGTGCCCCTGCCCTGCCCGACCCCATGCTTTTAACTTTCCTAGGCTGGCTACCGCTAGGGGGCTTTCCCCGTGGCTTATGCCTCTCACCCTAGAACAGCTGTAACTCCTCCAAGACTGCAGAGTAGTGCTGAGCCAACTGCTGTTCACTCATGCGTCTTACTCTTCCAAAAGAGCACAGAATACGTAAGGTCAGGGTAGCAGCAGCCACACTCCCACGGTATTTATAAAAATACCAACAGCAGTTATCACAGGCAGAAATAACATTTCCAGATCCCAGCACAATTCTAGACCCATATTGCAGTCACCAGTCTGTTGATTTAGGATTATCTGGGGAATGGAGAAAAGAGAAAAGCTTCTTGTTTGAGCTTGTCAGCATACCAGTCACACTGGGCAAGTTAGCCAGGGTCTATGAGCCTGAACGCAATGGGGAAGACGTTCTGGAAAGGGGTTAGCTGTTCCTCCACAGACCCTGGCTTTCTTTGGCTGCTTTGTGGCCCACTGCCACCACCAAGATGGCGCCTTTGAGGTCCAGGAAAGGCATGCTCATAAACTTTCCTACTCCCAAAGAAGCATTCATCTTTCTTTCCTGAAAATCCCTTCATACTGCATCAAGTCCAAGCTGGGTCATCTACCCAAGGGTAAGAAACAAGATAAAGGAGAAAACAATTAACAAAAAATCCATTTGATTTCTACTGACTAAGCCAAGCTTGAGAAAAAGCCAGGTCTGAGGGCTCCACTCCTGCGACGAGCAATGGGTCTGAAGTTCACACAAAGGACAGCTGCTCTGGGGTCCCCCCAGAGAGCTCCTCGTGACTCAGAATAAAACTGTCTATCTCCATCCAAGACTTGATTCTGACTTAGGCTGTCTGAGTTCCTGGAAAGCCTGTGTTGATTCCCAAAAGGATGTCTTTTCTTAGTAAACTCAGCTACTGTGGTCTCCAACTGTGTTAAATCAGCCTGCACTGGTACAATCTCAAACCAGCCACCGGGAATACTGAAGTTTTCATCATTCCTTGTCATTTTTTAGTTCCAGGTGGTGATTCTTATCTTTTGCCACATGGATCCCCAGTATATTTGGGGTTCAGCATGGACCTCTCCCTATTTCACACCCTGAGCTCTGCAAATGCAGGGTTAGAAAAGGTATATGCCCACAGGAAATAAGAAAAGAAAACAGATTATGAAAAAGCATAGTTTGTCCTAATGCCTAATGCCAGGCAGCCTAGGTTGGCCACTCCGTGGCTCAGGTGATCGCGGAGACCAAGGTGCCATATTGGGAAAGAAAGGACAGGGAGGAGAGAGCTGAGCCTCTGACTTGCTGAGAAGCAGTCCTGCCTGGCTTGCTGATCCATGCGATAGATGAGAGGAAGCAGAAGAAAACCCTCTGTGTGGGTGCAGGAAGTGAGAGAAATATGGGGCGTGGTTGCTGCCTTTAGAGCCTGGTTCCTCACCCACTAGTAAATGTGGTTTAGTGTATGTCTCCTTGGCCATTCAATCAGGTTAGCCATTCCTCCTCCTTTAGGGGGTACATACTAAGTGGGGCCATATGAAAGAGGGCCTAGATATGTCATCTTGTTCATTGCTGTTAGAGGTATTCTCCAATAGGTTAGGACATATGGGTGGTCCAGTTGGTTAAGCAGCTACCTTCAGCTCAGGTCATGATCCCAGGGTCTTGGGATCAAGTCCTCAGTCTCCCTGTTCAGTGGGGAGCCTGCTTCTCCCTTGGCCTGCTCCCCCTGCTTGTTCTCTCTCTCTGTCAAATAAGTAAATCTTTAATTAAATAAATAAAATCTTTAATTAAAAAAAAGTATTCTCCAATAGGAAGTGGCTTCAGTCTGGCAGCAAAAAGAATCCCCTTTTACTTCCCTATTATATCCCTGTGTGCTCCCCCCACTTCCATATACCAGTAGGAGTAAGCCATAAAGCTCAGTGTCTCCTTTAGAAAAGAGAAATTTGTAAGGTGGGAGCAAAGAGGACAAACTTAGGAGGAGTTCTGAGTGGCAGGAAAGATGAAGTAGAATTCTTACTGGGAAGAGGATGGAAAAAGAGGAGGAAGGTAGCTGATGGGGGTGTGCTTAGTCTGGGTTCTTCATGGACCCAGCACCCTCTTGCTCCCATCCTGGGCCTGAGCTTGAAGAAATGAGGCTGTGAAATGGGTAATTCTGACTCTGAGAAGTCACTGCCAGTGCAAGTGACCTTGAATCAGCAGAGGGTAACTAACTGTGGCAGAATGGCAATGACCTTGGTTCATAGGATGGGGGAACTGAAAGTCCTACTCTTGTCTCTTTTGGCTCCTGGCTGGCATGGAAGAGATAAATACATATATATTTTTATTTGTTTTAAAATTCTATTTGAATTATTTTTTATTTGCCTATATATGTTTATAAATCTAGACTTACATAGAAGTTGCTAAAATAGTTCAGAGTGAGAAAGAACACCCAGCAGCTTCTAGGAATATCTAAGCCCATGCCCTTTATCAGTAGCTACATGGAAAGCAGAGGACAATAAGGCTTTAGGGTCCACAACTTCCTCTGCCAAACTTTTCCTCTATGTCAAGGTGACATTTAGGCAAGAAGGAGGGCGAAACCTTGAAAGATTGCATTTCCCCCAAACAGACCAAGTTGTCATTAACTGGTAAGTTTAAATGTCCCTTTTTGCCTCCCCTCCCCTAAGAATGAGGACTTGAGAGCAAGTCCTAGACTTGAGAATAATCTATGCTTAGATTATTAAAACTAGAGAATAACCTATGCTTAATGTAGCATCACTCTTGCAGTGTATTAAGTTATACACCTTGCTCTACTTCCAAGACTTATGTCCTAAATCTGTACCACCTCCCATATTCAGGACATATTTATTTGGGGACTCACTGTACCAAGTACTAGCATTTACTCAAGCCCCATGCCTGTTGTCCCTGGTTTGGGACAAGTGAGCGCCGGTTGTGAGTCTTGGACTTGCACGTGTTGGACTGGCTTCCCAGCAGTGGCTGAGAAACCCTTCCTTCTCTCTCCTGTTGCAAGTCTTAGGTTGAAAGCCCTACGTCCTCAGTGACAACTGGGTTGATTTTGCACTTGCATTTCTAAAACTAGGAATCATGAACCTAGACTTTGTTTTTTTGCCTTGTACTTTTTTAACAAAAGAGCAGGGTTATTGCATTACACCAGAAAGATTCCAACACAAGACAGAAAAGATGTCCAGCCATTGGGATCTGGGCCCTGAAGGGCCAATGCACCTCTCCTTAGGCCTCCTTGTGGGATAGTGTATGAGGAATCTGGGCTGTGCTCAGTCGCCCTAATTCCATCCTTCGTGAGTAGGGAGCAGGGACGTGGAGACCCATATTTGCTGAGTTCTCACACAGGCTCACTCTTGAACCTAAAGTGTCCCATTTGGTCGAGCTCCAGGCTCCCTTTCACATCTTGATCGGAGCCTGGACTCGAAATGCCTGCGGATGAAGGCCAGGTCTTCCCCGTGACCAGTAAGCAAAAAAGTTTGACGTAACCCTGGTCCCAGGAAAGGGGCGTTCAAGTCAGGTGGAGCCTCAGCGGAGAGCAGAAGGAGGGGCGGCAGCAGAGCCCTCACGGGCTCGGGAGTGAGCTCCGCCTCCAGACGCCACGTCCCCATTGGTTGGGGGCGGCGCGGGGGCGGGGCGAGGTTCCGCTCACAGCGCTGGAAGCAATCCCCCCTTCTTAACGTCTGGTTTGTTTTGTTTTGTTTTTAAGATTTTATTTGTTTGACCGAGGGAGAGAGAGATCACAAATAGGCAGAGGCAGGCAGAGAGAGAAGGGGAAGCAGGCTCCCCGCTGAGCAGAGATCCCCATGCGGGGCTCGATCCCAGGACCCTGAGATCACGAGCCGAGCCAAAGGCAGAGGCTTAACCCACTGAGCCACCCAGGCGCCCCAACATTTTTTTTTTCAGTCTTTGGGTCCAGCGCCCTTGTGGCTGGCCTTATAGGGTTTCAGGGTTTCAGTGAGCACCAGAATTCAGGGGTCCAGCATCACACGTCTTGGACAAATGTCTAAGAGATCAAGGGGCTGGTTTAGAGGTGAGCTTTCTGTGAAAGAAAAGACTGCTCTTTGGAGGTTTAGGCTGGAGTTCCAGAGAAACCTCTCACACTCTGCTTGGGCCAGGAAACCAAACTCGGTGCTCTAGAACTACAGCTGTCCACAACACCAGCCGCAGCGTCACTAAGTTTCCCAAAGGCAGGTGGCCCCGAGTGGTGCTCCCTTCCAAAGCCGCTCTTCTCCCACTATTCCTTATTTTGATGAATGGCCCACCAGAACCTAGATTCTCAAGTCACAGTTAGGGGGTTATTATTTATTTCCGTGATTCCTGCTTCACATTCACATTCAATTAATCACAAAAACCTGACTCTGTTTCCTAAAATATCTCCGGATTTTCCCTCTCCTATTTTTCCTCTGCCTTACTGGAGGCTCCATAATTTTTCCCATTAGGTTTTTGCTTGCCTTGTTCACTTGTGATCCGATCCTCAGTAACAGTGTAGAGGGGGGAGGGTGGCTGGGTTATGGACATTGGGGAAGGTATGTGCTATGGTGAGTGCTGTGAAGTGTGTAAACCTGACGATTCACAGACCTGTACCCCTGGGGCTAATAATACATTCTATGTTAATAAAAAAGATAAAAAAAAAAAAAAACCAAAAACAGAAAGTGGAAGGTCCAGTTGGGATAAGATGCTGATTCCTATTTACCTCTCCCATTGTAACTAGTCAAACATGTCACATTAATGCAAAACTAATTAAATTTTGTTTTGAGGTCTTAAAACAAAACAAAAAACAAATAACAGCGCACAGTGAACTTTCCGAGATGCTTTACCCCTCCCCTCACCCTTCAGCCCCATCTAGCTTGTGTTTGCATTGCTTGTAATGCTCTTTAGTTGCAGAGCTCATTTCTTAAGGTTCTCACTGCCTTTGGACATTTTCCTTTGTCCCCAACGGGGCTAGCGGCCCTTTATTTTGGTACTATTGATGTGATGTTTTGGGTGTAGGGTCCTGGAGCAAACAATCAAGAAAGAATTCTTGACATGTTTTCAGTGCAAAAAGGTGGTTTTATTAAAGCACAGTTGTGGTGCCAAAGTGGGGTGTCTCTCAATCAGATGGGGGCCCCCAAATGTGGGGCTACTGATCTGGTGGAGGCTAGTGGTCTGCTGTATTCACTTGAGGCAGAACAAAGGCAATAGAAGTTTATTGAATACACTGCAAGGGAGTGGCTGTCTTCAAGGAGGTAGTGGGTGGGTGCCATTTTTTTAAAGGAGGAAGATGAGGAGGTTCGGCAACCTTCGGGTTCTTCCCTTTTTTGGAAACTGTGCCTAGTTGTAAGCAGCCTACTGGTTAGTTAGGGCTTATGAATATTTTTGGGATGGGTCTCCTGAAGGGCCTATCCGTATTCAGCCTGATGGTTGCTATGGCCTTTTCTGCATTCCATCACTCAAGACTGTTGGCCTAAACGTGGCCTCTACAGTGGGGACAGGACCCATGGGCAGAAAGAGCTGCCCTGGGATTGTGAGGAGTGACTGATTATACACTTTTTACTTAGTGGGGTGACGGATAAGGTAAGCCTCTGAGGAATTTGGAAGCAAGGCTTCCAGGACCTTGAGGGGCTAGCTCTTGTTAAGATAAGGTTCATGACACCTTTCAGATGTACACAAGTGGGCAATATGTTGGAAGGGTGATCGCTAACACATATTTTGAGGATGGGGGTATAGATAAAGGAAGTTTCCAAAGGGATTTTTATATGTTAAAGAAGACTTACAGGATTCTGGAGGTTGGGCTAATGTCAAGCTAAGGTTGCTTTGTGCCTCTAGCCAAGTATTTTTATTTTTATTTATTTATTTATTTTTTAAAGATTTTATTTATTTGAGAGAGAGGCAGTGATTCAGCATGAGTGAGGAGAAGGTCAGAGGGAGAAGCAGACTCCCCGTGGAGCTGGGAGCCTGATGCGGGACTCGATCCCGAGTCTCCGGGATCATGACCTGAGCCGAAGGCAGTCGTCCAACCAACTGAGCCACCCAGGCGTCCCAGTATTTTTATTTTTGTATTTATATTTTTATTTTTTAAACTTAAATTCTAGTTAGTTGACACACAGTTTAATATTGGTTTCAGGAGTAGAGTTCAGTGCTTATCATTTACACACAACACCCAGTGCTCTTCCTACCAAGTGCCCTCCTTAATACCCATCACCCCTCTAATGCACCCCCAACCCACCTCCCACCATCTACCCTCAGTTTGTTCTTTATAGTTAAGAGTCTCTCAAGATTTGTTTCCCTCTCTCTAATTTAAATTTCACGTATGAATAATTTACGTTAAATTTCACGTATGAGTGAAATCCTGTGGTATTTGTCTTTCTCTGACTTATTTCACTTAGCTTAATATACTCTAGCTACATTCACATCATTGCAAATGGCAAGATTTCATTCTTTTTGATGGCTGAGTCCTATTTCATTGTGTGTGTGTGTGTGTGTGTGTGTGTATTTGGGTATTTGGGCTTTTTCCATAGTTTGGCTATTGTTGAGAATGCTGCTATAAACATCAGGGTGTATACACTCCTTCCGATGTGTATTTTTGTAACATTTGGGTTAATACCCTGCAGTGCAATTGCCCCTAGCCAAGTACTAACACTAAAGCAGCTGAGTTCCTGGAGTAAGGTCACTCAGCCTGCCTCCAGTATTTGTCAGTGGGCTGAAGTTGTAAGGAGATATAATTTTTCTACATTTCTTTTCCCTTTGTTCTCCACATCACGATTAGCAGACCTGTGCAGATTTATCATATGTTCAATCATGCTGCATTGTTATGAAAGATTTACTTTTAATAACTTTGAATAGCTCTGGAGAACTTATTCATCTGGAAGCTTGTGCCTACCACCCATAGATGCTTAATAAATGTTAAATGAATGAAATACAACATATGACTTTCCTCAATATTTAAAAGCAAAGATCATTTAGAAGCACTTATTAAAAGCTTTTTTTTTTTTTTAAGATTTTATTTATTTATTTGACAGCCAGAGATCACAAGTAGGCAGAGAGGCAGGCAGAGAGAGAAGAAGGGAAGCAGGCTCCCCACTGATCAGAAAGCCCGATGCGGGGTTCGATCCCAGGACACCGGGATCATGACCTGAGCCGAAGGCAGAGGCTTTAACCCACTGAGCCACCCAGGTGCCCCCACGACTCTGTTTTTAACAGTTCTTGGATGATTTTCATGCACGAGATTCAGGGGTTACATTCTAACAAATCTTTACTCATTGGTAAAGGGTGCCTTTTTTTCCTTCGGGTCTATGTCTGAAAGTTATTTAAGGATAGGGGCTGCGTCCTATTTCTCTAGGCTAGCGCCCAAGTCCAGAAAACACTTGTTGAATTAATGACAAAATGATAGGAGAATGGATGTACTTTTTTTTTTTTTTTTTAAGATTTCATTTATTATTTGACAGACAGAGATCACAAGTAGGCAGAGAGGCAGGCAGAGAGAGAGGAGGAAGCAGGCTCCCTGCTGAGCAGAGAGCCCGATGCGGGGCTGGATCCCAGGACCCTGGGATTACGACCTGAGCCAAAGGCAGAGGCCCTAAGCCACTGAGCCACCCAGGCGCCCCTGGATGTACGTTTGGTGCCCTGTCAGCCATTTACCACACAGGTCCTCGAGGATCCCATTACTTCTAACAGCGAAAGTGGCCCTTTGAAGTCAAACCTCTTAAAGAGGCTCTCTGAGCCTCTGGACTACGTTTCCCACTGGACTACATTTCCCAGAGTTCCAAGGGATTCCCGCGCGGGCGCACTTAGAAGTGCGTCCTTTTCCTTCCCTGAAGCCTTCAGGTCACTCCCATCCCTCACCCCTTCCATTCCAGCTTTCCTCGGCGTCTGGCAGGGGGAGCTGCAGCGATTCGGCTTGTGTGTCTCTGTGTCGCAGCAGGCTGGACTCATGGACTCCCCGCTGCGTTTCGACAGGCGGGTGGTACTGGTCACCGGCGCGGGGGGAGGTGAGCACGCGAAAGCCGGAGAGCTGACGCCTTCGCGCCCGGAGCCCCCCTTCTCGTCCCGGGCTCCACGCGCAGCCGCAGCTGCAGTCCCGGCGCCGGGGCTGCGGGCGGTGTTGGGGCGGCGGTGCGGTGGAAGGCGGCTTGAAGAACCAGCCAGGGGACCGGTGGGCCGGGTGGGAGGACGGGTAACGGCCGTTCTCGAGATGCCGACTCTGCCGAGGAGGGAGAGGTGGGCCTGGTCGGCGTTGAGTCCAGAAACCCCCAGTCACAGAGTCCCGTGCAGCTTCCCAGGGCCCCCGGGGGTCCTGCAAGAGAGAGGCCGGGCTGTGCTGCGGTTGTCAGGACTCGATAAAAGTTCTCACTGATGCTCGGTCGCCTCTCTTCTGGCTTGTTTTAGGCCTCAGTCGAGTCCTCGGAAGGCTGTGGAAAAGCCGGGCGCGACAGCAGTCACCCCCAGAGGAGGAGGGATGGCAGCCCCTTGCCTTTGAAAAATCCGCTGTGCGGTGTTTCTCTTCCTCTTTCAAATGGTTTTAAGCCCTTGAGAGGTTCTTCTTTAGAGAGGGTGTCTGAGGAGAGTCTTCTCGTTGGAGTTTGTATGCTTATCAAGCCAAACACTGTAGTGGACTGGCTGGACTCTTGGTGCGAGTAGTAAACTCAGAATGCCTGCCGGAGTCAGGCAGGTCAGGCAGGTCTTAGGGTGGGCGTGGGATAGGAACAACAGAAACGGGGGGGGGGGGCACATTTCTGGAGTGGGCCAGATCAGAATGGCAGAATGGAGATTTGTTAGGCGAAAAAACCCTATTCTTGAAGGGGGGAACAAAAAAAGGAGGAAAACCGCTCATACTCATGGTGGTGCTCTGCCTTGTGATTTTATGCTATTTCCCACCAGCGGGTGACCTCTCTAACCCCCAGGTGTTGGGATCTTGACCTTCTTTGCCTTTGATTCCCATGGCTGGTACCTTATATCTAGAATAGACCTAATATGTAATTAATTTAAATTGTATATTAAAAGTCACAACAGTGGAATTGTCACTTAACCCATTTGTATCTTTACATCTTTGTTGGTAGATTCTAATGCCCCCATTCCCAAGATGCTTTTAGTATTAATTGATGGCCAAGGATTTTATACCCATGGCTATATTCATGCTAAAATGATCATATGTTTTTGGAAAACCTTCTTTCTCTTTTCTTTTCTTTTCTTTTCTTTTCTTTTCTTTTCTTTTCTTTTCTTTTCTAAGTAGGCTCCATGCCCAGCTTGGAGCCCAGTGCTGGGCTTGAGCTGATGACCCTGAGATTAAGACCTGAACTGAGATCAAGAGTTGGTTGCTTAACCAACTGAGCCAGCCAGGTGCCCCTGGAGAGCATTTTGTTTACACTTTGCCTTTGATGGAAATAATTAAGTGATGCATTCAGTGTTCTAAGCCTGTTTAAATAGTGAGTGATTTGCAGTTTGAAATACCTTTTGCACCATGACCCAGGACACCCATACACCATTCATGACATGATACATAGTAAATGATGTACACTCTAAAATTTTCTATTTCACTAAGTAAATGCACATTGCAACCTCCTAAACTGATTTTGTGAATCATTAGTGAGTTGTGAGTAGACAGTATTGGACTTAGTACCTCCTGTTTATAGAACCCTGCAGACTTTCCCTTGCCTGAATTATGGTATGGTCACCAACTCTTGCTGATCTGAGGGAGATACATAATTTTGTAGTGAAGTTGAGACTGTCCTAGGTTATCATTGAAAAACGGAGACAGAGATCAAATTGCATTCCTATCACAGAGACTTGTCCTTGAAGTCTTGGGTTTCTCATTTAGAAATTCATACCCATATAACTGAGTCAGTGCTGAACATCCCAGGAGGGTGTCCATGAATGCCTCCAGGGCCTGGTCTGAGCATTAGTCTGACTCCAGCCCACTCCTGTTCTACAGATAACAGAAATTTATCAGGGTACCTGGGTGTCAGCCTTTGGTGTTGGTTATGATACCAGGGTCCTGGGATTGAGTCGGACTCCCTGCTTAGCAGGGAGCCTACTTCTCCCTCTCCCTCTGCTCTGTCTTGTGCTCTGTCTCTCAGGTCAATAAATAAAATCTTAAAATATCTATCTATCTATATATATCTGCACTATTCAGGTGCTGTTGTTTAGCTTGAAATATAGATTAGTTTATTGGGAGACCTGGAAGGAGAGTTACAGAATTGTCCACACAATTCTCTGCTTATCAAGCCAAGCAGAGTACTTCAACTGGAGTATTTTGCCATGGTTGGTGGTATAACAGGGGGATAACAGGGTATAATAGCCATTTATTGATTGACTGAAGTGGTTGTTGGGAATGTAACTGTTGAAAGTTGAGGATTTGGGCCATGGAAGAAGAAAGGAAGTCCAGTCATTTTCAATTTCATATGGTTTTGAGAGCACAGATGTTGCATCTGGAACTAGTGAGAAGTGTGTGAGTAGCTGGAGATTCTGAGTAAAGCTGGAAAGGGAAATAGTCTAGGGAGCTATTTTCAGGGGCTTTGTTGTTAATTTAGGAGTGTAAACTACCTAACCCTAAATGAGCAGTTTGAGTTAAGAGTCAACTGAGATTTGACAGTGTTAAAGAAATTAAGGTCAAATAAAAAAAGAGAGAAATGAAGAAGAGTGATTGGCAGTGAATTTAGGTGTGGGTGAGAAGAGAATTAAGAAGATGTGAGGGAATTAAGAGATTATGACAAAATGGAGGCTCTTGGATTTAACTTTTTGTGCCTTTGACTCTGAAGCTGTGCTGGGTGGTGTGACATATTCAATGCACAATACAAAAGTGTGACATATTCAGTCTCAGCCATCAGGGACGTTCTAGTTTAATTGGAGAGGCAGACTAATGGACATAAAGTATTAAATAATGTTTATATAAACACTATTAAAACATGCAAGGGGGGGCGCCTGGGTGGCTCAGTGGGTTAAAGCCTCTGCTTTCGGCTTGGGTCATGGTCCCGGGGTCCTGGGATCGAGCCCCACATCGGGCTCTCTGCTGGGCGGAGAGCCTGTTTCCTCCTCTCTCTCCCTGCCTGCCTCTCTTGCCTACTTGTAATCTCTGTCTGTCAAATAAATAAATAAAATCTTTAAAAAAAATTAAAAAAAAATAAAACATGCAAGGATCCTTCCTAATCTGTTAATTAGTTAGTGGGATTGGAGGGAAAAGAAAGGAGACTGTCACTTTTCACTTTATATGCAGATTTGTGTGTAGTTTATACGGGCTTTGATGATAAAGGAACATCATTTACATTATCTTGAGAGAACTGTATAACTTGATTTTAAGTTGAGACAATTCGCTTATTAAATTAGGTCACTCTCTACCAGCGACTCACCCCATTCCTTTCGTCCAGTGATTTTCTACTGTGTTACCATTAATTTTGCATTCCAGGATCTTCTGGTCATAAACCTTTGATTTCCTTAAAAACACAATGTTTAGAACACGCACCTCAGCCTTGATCTGATAAGATAGGAGAGGACTTGAGTTATGTATATCGGCTGAAGACTTTCCTTTTTTTTAAAAAGATTTATTTATTTACTTAGAGGGAGAAAGAGCACGCACAAGCAAGGGGAGCAGCAGGCAGAGGGAGAAGCAGGCTCGGAGAAGCAGGCTCCCTGCTGAGCAGGGAGCCAGATGCGGAACTCTATCCCAGGACCCCAGGATCATGACCTGAGCCGAAGGCAGAGGCTTTAATCCGCTGAGCCACCCAGGCGCCCCGTGAATTAACTTTTAAAATAAATTATTTGGTGATATCTTTCAGTTTTGGCAAACTTTTTACATTTTTGGGTTCTTTTTAGAAGAGCCTGACACTTTTAGCAATCTTAATTTGTTATTTGTATGCTGCTTTATCAATTTAAATTAAATTTAAGCTACTAATTAAATTTATCAGGTAATTTAAATGAAAAAGATGTATATATATGTTAAAATGATTTAAATAATATAGAAGTAAGCCTTCCACCCTTGGTTGCTACTTACATAGTTCTGTTTCCCAGAGGTAACCTCATAATTGCCATTTCATATATATTTATCCTGAGATACTCTGTGCCTCTAAAACCTATATAAGTATATGTATATATTTTGGATAACAAATTTACACCTTGTGCCTCTGAGTCTGAAATAAATATTTTTTGTGTTTGGTAATTGTGTAGTTAAGGTTCGGTACAAGATATAGAAATCACTAGATATTTGAAGCAGGAAATGATTTAATACAGGTATTTGGGGGATGCCTGTATGGCTCAGGGGGTGGAACATGTGACTTGTAATCACAGGGTCATGAGTTCAAGCCCCTTGTTGGGCATGGAGTCTACTTTAAAAAATAAAATTAAAAAATTAAAAAAAAAACTACCACAGGCAGTTGGGTGTTTGAAACCTTGTCTTGCAATGACTTCGGAACTGGTTCAGTAGGGAATTCCTACCTCGGGGGCTGCTGTTAGAACTGCTACAGTCCAAATAGCCATAAGATACCAAGAGTCTAAAGAGTGGAAGCTGCCAGCTGGAGCTTGATCAAGAGGGAGCTCAATCAAGAACTATACACACTGTTTCTTAATACCTGGGAAGATTTAAGAAACCAGTTCCTTAACCAGCGGCGACAGCCAGAAGTCAACATAAGCTAACTTGCCTCATTTCCATGTTCCACAAGTGGAAATGCCTTTAAATGGTGGAACCTTGGAGCCTCCTAGCAGCGGGGTAGGGGGGTAGGAAATGGTGGGCAGGATTGGTGGAAAATATGGTTTTAAGCTTTCTGACCTCTGTAAGTAGAAGAGGTTGAGTTAGATGGGGAGAGGTCCTATCATTATAATGTAGTTAATTGCTCGCAACTTACTTTAAAATTATTTATTTATTTATTTATTTATTTGACAGAGAGAGATCACAAGTAGGGAGAGAGGCAGGCAGAGAGAGGAGGAAGCAGGCTCCCTGCTGAGCAGAGAGGCCAATGTGGGGCTCAGTCCCAGGACCCTGGGATCATGACCTGAGCCGAAAGCAGAGGCTTTCCAACTGAGTCACCCAGGTGCCCCTCGCCAGTTACTTTTAAATAGGGGTTGATTTGAATGGACCCCCAAATTGCTAACATTTGTTCAACTCTCTTGGTGCCTTTGTTTTTTTTTTTAGGACTGGGTCGATCCTATGCCCTGGCTTTTGCAGAAAGAGGAGCATCCGTTGTTGGTAAGTTGATAAAATTTTCTTTTTAACGAGTAGCTAGAATTGAAAGTATCATCCTCACAAGTCAGTCACCTTTGTCTTTACATGAAATCATTTGTCAAGGTCAGATTTCATCCTGATTATTTCTTCTGCTGGCAAAAGTTTTCCTCCTTGAGGCTGACTTTCTAATTTACTTTTTTAAAGTAGACTAGTTCCGCAGAGTCTGAAGCTGAACAGAATTGATAAGGTGGTCACCCATTCATTGTACAGAAGGAAATTCTTGAATTTGGTAATTTGGTAAACTGTGAGCTGTAATTTTTTGAGACAGAAGGCTGATGCCAAATGAATCCCTTTAAGTATAAATATATTGATAAAAATAAGAGTCAGGGAATCCAAAGTATGTTTCTTTTTTCTTTTTTTGTTTCTTTTTAAATCTCTTTAATCAAAATTTTTCCTTGGGAAGTTTTTACCAACAAATTTTTAAAGTTTTCGTTGAAGGGACAGTTGGATGAATTTTATTATGGTCATCAGTTGGAAGACTGCATTGAAGGATCACAAGGTGGGAGGTTTTAATAATTTAAATGTTTTGGTCTGGCATGATGTGGTATGCACGCGGGAGTGGATTTGTCTGCCGCCAAGCCTTGGTGGGCAGTAATTGAATGAGTGCTCAGTGCAGGATACATAGTAGGTAGAGCACATGATAGGGCCTAATATTTATTTGTCTCTTTGTTGAGATAAAATTGTTGGCCCACCAGGGCTTAATAATGACCGTTTTTCTACCTCTTACTAAGGAACAGAGATAGACAAATTTCCCCCAATTTGTGTTTGGAGACATGTATAACAAAAGGGTAAGCAGGCACCCTGGTTTTCTAGATAAAGAACACGCAAGCAGGACATTTAATTATACTCTTCTCCCTCAGGTGGATATGTAGCTTATCTTTATGCAAGGGACATAGAATCTTTGGATGTTCCTTGCTTAAAGGCATATCTCTGCTCCTTGTGGCAAGCACCAGTTTTGATATTGTGGTATTTAGCCAGAGGGCGTGGACTCCGTTCAGGCCCCGTTTGCCAGATTTTCACAAGATGCTTCATTGTCAAGGTCCATAGTCCCATTTGTTCCTGTTTTTTCTCTTCTTTCTGTTGCTGCTGCTTAATAGTTTTACCCTGTAACTTTTGATTTAGTTTTTTTCTGCTCAGTTCTGTGCGGGTAAGGACTCTGTTTTATCTTCTGTATCTCCTAAAGGACCTAGACTATTTCCTTGTGCAGAGAAGGTACTTTGTTCACTGGACCTTTTTTGTTGTTTGACATAGACTCTTCTTGGAGGGGTAGGGGAGGGGACAGGTGTGTCTTTTGAGACTGGTTGAATAAATTCCTTTTTTTGTGTGGGATTAAGATATAATCTTAGTTTATAAACTTATTTTGTAAAGACTTTACAGCATCGTGTGTTCATGTGGGTCAGTTTTCCTGTATTGATTTCTTACTGCTGAGTTTATTAAATTCGGAACAGGAGTTTTAAAGTTCTAACAAAAAGAGAAAGAGGTTGCATGTCTTTTTATTTTGTCATTGCAGCAAGTGCTGGTGAAGTCCAGCAGGACAGGTTCTGTGTCTTGCAAAATCATTTGTCATACTTGGCTGAAGAGCCAGATTTCATTTGGTTAAGGGGAAAGTCAGTCTGTTGAAATGGCTTGGCTTTTGGTGGATTTTTTTCTACTGCTTTTTTTCTGTGATCTACCAGTGAACTTTCGAGACCAGCTGCAAGTTGTGTTCCTCCCTGGCCACTGCTACCCCCTAGTTTTAACTTTTCAGATACCTGCTTCCAGCTTGCATCACACACACTACTGTTTCTTCTTTGTTAATTTTTGTCCTGCCCAGTGTATTTTTTATATGAGTAGGAAAAAGTAGAGGAATAAATAAACCTGGGAGGGTATGACATCAGAGTATCTTGTCTATGAAAAAGTGATTCCTCCTTATTTTATGACTAGCTCAGAGTGTCTTAAGAAGTAAGACCAAAAGGGTAGAGTAGTTTGTTTCTCATGTAAGTTACCTTATGCTGGGTTATGCTCAGTTAACAAACAAATCTCAATGTCTGACAATAGTAAAGAATTATTTCATGCTTTTGTGGCCTTTTAGCCTCTAGTCTCTGCTCTCAGTGTCTTCCTAATTTCAGGATCCCAGCTAAAGGAGCAGCTTCTGTCTGGGACATTGTTGTTCTTGGGACGGAGGGAGGAAACCAGTGGATCCATGATGGCTCCTAAGTCTCTTCTTAGCATGCCACTGCCACTCCCGTTTCACTGGCCAGGGGAAGTCCCTGGGCCAAGCATCACAACAGATATTCTCTGACTTCATGTTAATATGATTGCTGTGTTTTATATCCCATAATAGAAAGAACTGTGGGAGATTGCAGTCTGGGTATAAGAACTGGTCAGCCTTTGGCTGCTAGTTACAACAAGGGATGTTCAGTGTTGTGTAAATTACATCCTACAGAAAATGGTTTTACACGCCTGTGAATGTTGGCACTGGAATTGTTTTGGACTTTTCTCAGTAGGTGAGCCATAGGCAGGACTCCGAGTCTTCAGTTTTCTCTTGAGGGCATGAGCAGAAAGATGGCTCAAGTGGTCCAGCAGGAAGAACCTCTCTTGACCATTAGAAAGGCAGAACCTTTTCAGTTGTTGAACTGGAGAAGTAGCACCTTTGGGTCATTGAAATCACAATCCTTTAAGATGGGCATGATTTATTGCCTGTGCTGCTGTTACACAGTGGCTGGTAAAGATGACTTTTAGGTTCCCAGGGCCTGATGACAGAGTCCGTGTTTCCAAGCCCTGTGTGATCCTCACAGCTGAAAGGGGAATGGTGGTGGGAAAAACACTGCCTTCTAAGTCAGGTCGGGCTTCCAGTCCCGGCTATGCTGCCCAACCATGTGATCTCTTGCACTGTTAGTAGCTACCTTATCAAAACTTCGAGAATTATGGTGGGGATTAAGTGACATCAAAAACTAAAGGCCTAACAGACACATGAACAAGTGCTCCACATCATTCAACATCAGGGAAATACAAATCAAAACCACAATGAGATACCACCTCACACCAGTCAGAATGGCTAAAATTAATAAGTCAGGAAATGACAGATGCTGGCGAGGATGTGGAGAAAGGGGAACCCTCCTACACTGTTGGTGGGAATGCAAGCTGGTGCAACCACTCTGGAAAACAGCACGGAGGTTCCTCAAAAAGTTGAAAATAGAGCTACCCTATGACCCAGCAATTGCGCTACTGGGTATTTACCCTAAAGATACAAATGTAGTGATCCGAAGGGGCACGTGCACCCGAATGTTTATAGCAGCAATGTCCACAATAGCCAAACTATGGAAAGAACCTAGATGTCCATCACAGATGAATGGATAAAGAAGAGGTGGTATATATATACAATGGAATACTATGCAGCCATCAAAAGAAATGAAATCTTGCCATTTGCGACAACGTGGATGGAACTAGAGGGTATTATGCTTAGTGAAATAAGTCAGTCGGATAAAGACAACTATCATATGATTTCCCTGATATGAGGAAGTGGAGATTCAACGTGGGGGTTTGGGGGGTAGGAAAAGAATAAAAGAAACAAGATGGGATCGGGAGGGAGACAAACCATAAGACACTCTTAATCTCACAAAACAAACTGAGGGTTGCTGGGGGTCGGGGGTCGGGAGAGGGGGGTGGGGTAATGGACATTGGGGAGGGTATGTGCTATGGTTAGTGCTGTGAAGTGTGTAAACCTGGTGATTCACAGACCTGGGGCTAATGATACATTATATGTTTATTAAAACAAAACAAAACTAAACTAAAGGCCTGGGGCCCCTGGGTGGCTCAGCTGTTGGGCTGTGCCTACAGTTCTGGTCGTGGTACTGGGGTCCTGGGCTTGAGCCCTGTGTGGGGCTCCCTGCTCAGCGGGGGTCCTGCTTCTCCCTTTCCTACTCCCCTTGCTTGTGTTCTCTCTCTTGCTGTCTCTCTCTGTCAGATAAATAAAATCTTAAAAAAACAAAAACAAAACTAAAGGCCTTTGTAAAGGGAAAAGAATGGCGCCAATGGTAGGGACTGCCTGCCATGTGTGAGGCCCTTTGCTTAGGACCTGGATATGTCAAAGTGAGCCTGAGGTCTTGCTTACGGAAGGGCATCCTAGCCTCCTTATATATAACGTGTTTCTATTTTAGATTCTTAAAGAAAAGGGTCTACCTTAGGCACTGATGTTCTCTCCAGTGTAAACTCAGTGCTTTGCTTAGCGATCATTTAAGACATACACGCTGAAGCTGGTGCAGCCACTCCGGGGAACGATATGGCAGTTCCTCACCAAGCTGAAAATAGAGCTATCCTACCATCCCGTAATTGCACCAGTAGGTATTTATCCAAAGAATACAGAAATACATATTCAAAGGAGTACATGCACCCTGATGTTTAGAGCAGCATTATCAACAATTGCCAAACTATAGAAATAGCCCACATGCCCATCGAGCGATGAGTGGATAACAAAGACACACACACACACACACACAGACACGCACACAGATACACACACACACACTGGAATACTAACTACTCAGCCATCAAAAAGAATGACATCTTGCCATTTGCAGTGATGTGGATGGAGCTAGAGCATGCTGTGCTCGGTGAAATGAGTCAATCAGAGAAGGACAAATAATAGGTGATTTCATTCATGTGGAATTTAAGAAACAAAATGGATGAACATAGGAGAAGGAGAAAGGAAAATAAATCATGAGAGACTCTCAACTATGGAGAAGAAAGTGAGAGGCAATGGAAGAAGGTGGGTGGGGGATGGGCTAGATGGAGGATAGGTATTAAGGAGGGCACTTGTGGTGATGAGCACTGGGTGTTGTGTGTTTAAGTGATGAACTCTTCTCCTGAAACCACTATTGCGCTGTATGCTAACTAACTGGAATTTAAATTAAATGGATGAATAAATAAATAAATAGGAAAAAAGAACATACATGCTGATTAAGTGAATAGGTTATATGACACATGGATAAGATCGCAAGAAGGCACGTGTGGATCCAGCTTATGATAAATGAGCTATATATACAATGCCCACAGCTTCCCCAGGTGCTTCTTAGGACTTTCATGACTCCAGGTGATGGGAGGCAGCCTTTAAAGAGAGCTTTAGAATAGTCCTGGGCTGTTTATAATTTTTAAATGATAGAAATTCATAATATTTTTATAATTTTTAAATGATAGAAAAATTAAAAATTCTTTATACAATTAGTAGATATCATCAGATGGACTCCTTTATTGGTCCAACAGTTATTTATTGGGTGCTTGTCATGTAGCAAGCCTGTTCTAGGAGCCGAAGGAATAGAGTGGGGAATAGAATAGATGGGGTCCCTGTTTTCACAGAGCTTACATTCTATTTGGGAGGGGGGAGAGCTTTGGGGAAACACAGTAAATACATATGTAAAACTCTGTCAGCTAACAAAGAGTTCTGTGGAGAAAGAATCTGAGTGAATGGCCTGGAAGAGAACTCTGAGGAGGCACCTGGGGGCAGGGAGGGATTGTGCCATTGAGATGTGGGGCCCAGGAGCCTGTGATGGGGGCCCAGCTAGTGAGTGCATCAGTCTTGAGGCAGGAGTAGGCTCACTTGTGTTCAGGGTCAGCCAGAGGGCCAGTGCAGCTGGAGCAAGGTCATCAAAGGGGACAAAACCGGGAGATGAGAACAGAGAGGTTGCAGAGAGCCAGATTGCAGAAGATCCTTTAGTTCTGAGCCTGGGCCAGCTTTTACCCTGTTGGAGATGGGGAGCTATTGGTGAGTGTAAATAGAGGAACAGCCTGACCTGATTTAAGCTCTAAATGGATGGTTCTGATTGCTGTGTAGAGAATAACTGGGGGAGCAAGAATGCAGGTGAAGAAGGATGATGAGGTCACTGGGGCTTTTGTACCATTAACTCTTCTTGTGCGTCTTAATGATTTTTTTTTTTAAGATTTTTTATCTATTTATTTGACAGAGAGAGATCACAAGTAGGCAGAGAGGCAGGCAGAGAATCAGAGGGGAAAGCAGGCTCCCTGCTGAGCCGAGAGCCCGATGTGGGGCTCAATCCCAGGACCCTGGGATCATGACCTGAGCCGAAGGCAGAGGCTTTAACCCACTGAGCCACCCAGGCACCCCAGCGTCTTAATGATTTTTCAATTAGAGAGAGAAAAGAAAGCAGAGAGTCCTATCAAGTTACTGCAATAATCCACAGAAGAGATAGTGGTGATTTAAATAGGTCGTAGGGGCGGAGGTGGGGCAAAGAGGTTAAATTCTAGGTATATTTTGAAGGTAGATAGGGCCGGGTTTGCTCATTTGCCGATGTGGGTTGCAAGGGAAGGAGGACGATTGAGAGGCCATTTTCTGAGGCCATTTACATTTACTGTGGAAAGACCACAGGAGAGTCGGATGGGGAGGAAGGAGATGTTCCTGCTAGACTTTCAGAAGGGGATACTCAGTAGACAGTGGCCTACAAGACTCTGTCGTTGGGGGACAGGTTGCAACTACATCAGTCTGAATATTCTCGGTTTAGAGATGATATCTGAAGCCAGGAGACTGAATTACCTCACCTGGGTAGTGAGTACAGATGAGCAGGAGAAGAGGTCCAACGACTGAACTCTGGATGATCAGTTTCTCAATTTCCATTTTTTCTCTCAGTAAGGATACCTTTGATGCCTTCTTGTTCAGACAAAGAAAATCAGGTACAGGAGCCTAATTTAAGACCCTGCTTTCTAAACTACCACTGCAGTTTGTGGCCCTTCACATATTTAGAAACACTGATGGCCGCTCTGGAGAAGCTTTCTGATGAAGGAGAGTGAGTGTATCTTTCAGCCTAACAGTGGAAACAGTATGGCAATTCTATGTTGTTCCCTTTTGGTTTAGTGGAAAAAATTGTGTTCTTTTTTGGATAAAAGAAACTTGCTTCCAATGTTAGAGGAACAGAGTGGCTTTGTGGTAGGTGCAGGTTCTAGTTTGGATTTTGCCATTTCCTACAGCTTTGGCTCCTCCAGGCGTTCCCTAACCCTTCCTGACTTTCCTCATCTGTGAAACTGGGAACAGCTGTTCTGCCAACATTTCAAAAGCTCTGAGGAGATCAAAGGCTGCAGTGTACCCAGTGGTACTTTGAAAATGTCAAGTATACATATACCAGTATGAGGTACAAATGGTATTTTAAAACTGTTATTATTATTATTCCTTAGAATTTTAGCCATCCATTTAATGGTAACAGTGTCACATAGTACGGGTAGGTTTCTCTTTGCATGTAATTGCGAAACGATCTTTTCCCATTGTTGCTCTCCCAGGCTTTCACCCTGAGATTTGGGTCTGGTGACAGTGGCATGATGAATGGGGTCATGTTCACTGAGTACACTCTGATGTAGAGCCTTGTCTTGAAGAAGTCTATTCTGATGCTGTTTAGCTGTATGGCTCTGATCTCAGGCAATTATTTCCCAAGCTTCAGTGCTTACCTGTTTGGTTGCATTTCGAACAATTTCCACTTGAGGGTAGTATTCCATTGCACAATGGAGTAATTCTTTCCAAATATCCCGTTTGCCAGTTTGCTTTTGAACTTTGCCTTACTTAGTTAAAAAGGCTCTTACAAGACTGTTAGCTGTGAGTCTTAAACTCCTGCTATTTTTTACTGGTTGTTTCCTGTCATTTGAGTAATTGCATAGAAATGAACAATTAAAAGGAGTTTAGTGTTGAGAATCTTTTTTCATCTCTTGAGCAATATTGTAAGCCTCTTTCCATTACTTTGTGTCTTCATACCAGTTTTTATTTGCAGTAAGACAATAAGACTATATTGGTAGAAAAATATATTCCAGTCCACCTTCTGAAAAACCCTTTTCCTTAAAAAAGTTATGTGAAGACATATTTAACTTAGCTGATTTTCAGTATGGTTTGGCATTGGCTTTTTCCCTGCCTCATTCCCTTATCTTTAACCACCAACCCTATCCAGCCAACACCCGAATAAAAAAAGAGAGAGAGAGAGGGAGAGAGGAAGAGAGAGAGACATTCTTTAAAAGAAAAAAAAAATCTTGTTTTTTACCCCAGATGTGGCAACCATCAGTTTGGTAATATTAAAAGGCTTTAAATTTTAGTATATTACCCTGCCATTTATTGATTAATTTTTTATTGTTGTTCCTCTAAACTTATATAATTATGTTATTACAAAATGTTCATTTTGCAGGTGCCTGGGTGGCTCAGTGGGTTAAGCCTCTGCCTTTGGCTCAGGCCATGATCTCAGGGTCCTGGGATCGAGCCCCAAATCGGGCTCTCTGCTCAGCGGGTAGCCTGCTTCCTCCTCTCTCTCTGCCTGCCTCTCTGCCTACTTGTGATCTCTGTCAAGTAAATAAATAAAATCTTAAAAAAAAAAGTTAATTTTGCAATGTAAATTATTTATCTGAAGCGTTTTTATTTAACTGTTTTTTTTTTTTAAGTTATTTGGAATTGATCTGTGGATCTTCTTAGTTTTAGCATGTTATTTTGTAAATTTTACCTTAAATTGTGATGTACACTAACTTTAATTGTCCCCATTATTTAGTTCTGTTGGTCTTTATGTACTTGTTGCAAATTTTGTATTACTCTAGCCAGCCCATACTCAATGTTCAGTAGATGAGAAAGCCTTTAAGGACCAGTGCCATCCTCCTACATTTTAGTGTCCCTCTGTCCCTCTGTAGTACAGTTTCCTTTTTTTTTTTTTTTAAGATTTTATTTATTTATTTGACAGACAGATCACAAGTCGGCAGAGAGGCAGGTAGAGAGAAAGAGAGGAGGAAGCAGGCTCCCCGCTGAGCAGAGAGCCCGATGTGGGGCTCTATACCAGGACGCTGGGATCATGACCTGAGGTGAAGGCAGAGGCTTTAACCCACTGAGCCACCCAGCACCCCACTAGTACAGTTTCCTTACAAATAGTAAATGCTTGATCAGTGTTTGTACAGTTGGATACAGTGAGATGTTATGCGGTGAGTATGGTCAGTCGTTAAACACCTGACAGTGGAGCCATGATACCAATTAGAGGCTGAATACCTATGACTTCTGTATATGTTTCTGATCTCTTTTAACAAATGTTTACTTCTTTCATGGTAGACCCTGATACAGTATGTTTTATGAGTATTCTCTTTTGCTCAAAGTGGGTTGAATCATGTTCTTTTCCTTTTCAAAAAAGAAAAAGCATTGCAAAATTTAAAATCTCATGAGCTGAACCTGTGTTTAAGTATTTTTGCTGCTTTATCTCTCTCGTAGAAACAAAGAAGCATGGTTGAAAGTATGTTATCTCTTGGCATGTTACAAAGACAGGGATAGAGTGGGAAGAAATGGAGGAGGTGACAGAAGAGATACACTCAAAGTGGCATTTTATTTCCAGTTCGTATTTTGAGGTTTAAGAATGAGTTCTTGTTTGTTTTTGCATTGCAGTGAATGACTTAGGAGGGGACATGAAGGGATTGAGTAAAGGCTCCTTAGCCGCTGCTGATAAGGTTGTTGAAGAAATAAGAAGTAAAGGTGGAAAAGCCGTGGCCAGCTATGGTATGATATTTGAAAGCGCTATGCTGTTTTTTGCCTTTTCCTTCAATTGATGCTGTTGCTCACATTAATAATCATTGAGCAAATGTCTCATCATTCCAGTGTGATTGTGGGATTAGATTTTCTCTGAGTCAGCCACATCTGTTTGGCTATCTATTTTATAATATATGAGGCTTTTAAAAACCTTTGATGTAGATTATTTCACAAGTCTTAACTTTCAGCATATTGTTTATTTAACATTTTTATTAAAAGCACATGATAGAATCAGTAGATTTTTTTTTTTTTCAAAGATTTTATTTATTTATTTGACAGACAGAAATCACAAGCAGGCAGAGAGGCAGGCACAGAGAGAGGGGGAGGCAGGCTCCCCGCCGAGTAGAGAGCCCGATGCGGGGCTCGATCCCAGGACCCTGGGATCATGACCTGAGCTGAAGGCAGAGGCTTTAACCCACTGAGCCACCCAGGCGCCCCAAATCAGTAGATTATTAATGATGTGGATAGGAATATGCTTTTGTTTTGAAAGACCCGTTTTAGCTAAAAGGTTTTAGGTTATTTCTACAGAATGACATTAGATTCTTCTTTTAAGAGTTGTTTTAGAAAAATTCGTGTAGTAATATAGCATAGGAAGAAAAATGCCTCCTTTCTGGTATCCAAACACTAAGTTCCAAATTACACAAGTAATCATTGCTATATGTGACTTTCTTTCCTTTATAAAAACTTAAGAGTCAAAGTTAGGCATTAAAATAAAGCCACCAGGAAAACAGCATTTGATGTATTGACTTTAATAGTATCTGTAAGGAACCTTCTCGAACAGATTTACTTTAAAAAGCGAGTGCTTATTGAGTTTTCTGTAAATTAGATTGTTTTTATTATCCAGAGGTAAAATTAGATTTCCAGTCTCTTGATTTTGAAATTTTAAAGGAAGGGAAATAGGATATGATTTGTTTTGAGTGTTCCATGGAATAATGAGACAGATATTTTAGTGTCTTCTTTTCTCACTGAGGATCTACAAAAATGTTTTCAACTTTTTTTTTTTTTTTTAAATTCTGGAGTTTAAAAAAATCCATTTTATAATGAGAAAGATTCCCGACTCTCTGCCTTGCCTCTTCCCACAGTATTGGTGTACAACCAATATCAGTCAGTCAGGATGCAGCCGGGAAAA
This sequence comes from Mellivora capensis, assembly GCA_004024625.1. Taxonomy (NCBI): domain Eukaryota; kingdom Metazoa; phylum Chordata; class Mammalia; order Carnivora; family Mustelidae; genus Mellivora; species Mellivora capensis. The sequence goes on from PISX010008609.1 coordinate 74,305, forward strand.
CAAGGCCCTGCAGATTTCCAAGTGTGAAGGGTTTTCACACAAAGAATTAGAGGCTTGCGTAACCATGGCAAGGGCTGAGCACCTGCATGTGAAGAAAACTGTGGATGGCCTTGTCAGGTTCTCACCGCTCAGCAGTCTCTCATCCGTACTCTGCTCCCAAGATTTGCCTGCATATGCAGGCTTCTCCTACTTCTCCCTTTTTGAGCTGGGTGCCTCTTTTGGCAGATCTCTGTGGATCTCAGGGAAGGGAATATATTTCCTGGCTCCTCCCCGGGGATTGCAGAAAATAGAGAGAGAGACAGTGGGATGTTGATACTTGGCTATTTGACACACAACTCTGGGGACGTGAGCTCTCTCCCTAGGCTGATGAGCAGAAAAGAAGAAAGCCACTCTATTTTGTTGAGCTTTGCTTTTTGTACTTAGTAATGTACAAATAGTAGGTTTGTTTCCATATGTAGTTATTGAGCTTTGAGCCTGCTTTTTCAAATTAAACATGTACCCCCGGCCTCCCTTGTCAATTCTGATTTGCATCTTGTAGAGGGAGTGCCTCTGTGACTATTGAAAATTAAATACAAATTAAACAATTAAATACTCACTTTGTCTGTCATACTAGCCACATTTCAAGGGCTCAGTAGCCACACGCGGATAGTGGCTACAGTATTACTACAGAAATGAGACATTTCCATCCTCACAGAAAGTTGTATGAGACAGTGTTGTTTTAGATAGTATTGGCCCAAAATTTTTTTATTCCCCTCTCCATTTTTTTTTTTTTTTGGGTGGGTTAAAGAATTGTTTTAGGGGCTGCATTTTCTTTGTAACATTAGATCATCTGTATTTTAATTTGTTACGTGCCTGCAATATATATTTGTTTTGGGGGAAATGAATTCTGTTGAGTGAATAGTGTCTGTCATGTGCTCTGATCCAGAATTTAGGAGTTATTTGAGAGGGATAGTACTGATGTTTTATGCTAATTTTCCTTTCCTCCAGATTCAGTGGAAGCGGGAGAGAAGATTGTGAGGGCAGCACTAGAAGCTTTTGGAAGAATAGGTGATGTTTCTTTGTGTTAATGTACTAACAGAGCAGCTTTTAACCTTCTTAATCAAATTTTTTGATTTTACTTTTGTTTATAAAAAATTTCTTCTCTCTTTATAACCAAAGTTTTATTTATTTATCTATAGTTTTTTATATAGCTAAGTTTTTTGATTGCTTTTACAAATTAATTATTTCACACACCCTACCTTATTTCCCAATAGGCTCCAGGTGGCATTTTTTTTTATGCAAAAATGTGTTGAGTTTGTTTCATAGTTTTTTGGATTTAAAAACTTAAAAAATTAGGAGCATTTTCTCAGTTTCTTATTTGTGGAAACTGAATTCTACCCCAAATGTGTTTATAAAATAAACATTTTGGCAATAGAGAATCCTGTGGAATCTTTTAGATAATTATGATTTGGATCATAAGGATTCAATGCTTTGTGAATTAACTAAGATGAAATATATGAAATAAAAATCTTTATTTTTGAGAAAGGTTTCAAATGCATCATTGAGTTTGTCCCTCTCTAGATAATCTTCCTGGTTTAGTTCTACACATTCTTAGTAAAAGATTTTTTTTTTTTAAGTTTTTTTAATTTTTAGTAAAAGGTTATTGAATTCCTTCAGGGAAACATTCCCTCAATGTGGAAACTGTGGAAAAGCTCAGCATCTTTACATTCTGGAAAACATTAATTTTTGTAATTCAGATGTGCTCCCTCTGCCTTTTTTTCTTTCTTTTTTTTGGTCTAGTAGATTTGTTTTTCTTGTCATGTTGGGTAGCGCTTAAGGGATTTGTTGACGTACAATTTGACAGAGGGATAGAGGCCACAAAGATGTGAAGTTAACAGGGTGAGAACAGCCCCAAGATGATGGTTGAGCCTTAAAAAATGATTCCTTTTTTTTTTTAATAATGAGAATGCAATTATGTGTTAAGATAGGCCATCAGTTTCCAACTCTAATTGTTTCCTTTATGGAATTTCGACTCTTGAGTGGCAAAGAAAAATCTTTTAAACTTTTACCGTCTGAGTGAATCCTGAGGTTAAATGAGGATGACTTGTGGTTACCCTTGAATGCTAAGAACCTTAGAGTTGGGCAACAATTGATTCTATAGGCTGATAGAATTTTGGCAGAAGGTGGAGGTGGAAATATTTACATATGAAAGTTTGAGAGGAAGGCTCTGACATGGTGAGATACTTGTGAATCAGGTTTTTTCTTTGTTTTTTTATTTTGTTTTGTTTTTTTATAGGTATAAAATTCTGTTTTGATAGCACTCTTCTGCTACTATTATTATTTACTTTTTCATGTGGGGAGAAAGCACCCAATTTTGAAAGAAATACGAGCTGTAAGCCAATGCAAATTAATACACTTGTTTTTATGTTTGTGACTTGGATTTTTTTTATATTGTAGATATTGTGGTCAACAATGCTGGGTGAGTATTTCTTTTTTCATTTTGAGAATAATGTGCATGCGAAGTTTTTGGTTTTATTAAAAAGTGGATACTCTTCCTCCCCCTAACCTATGTAATATTGTTTTTAGAATTCTGAGGGACAATTCTTTCAGTAGAATAAGTGATGAAGACTGGGGTAAGTTGTTTGTAACATTTGTCTCTGTGGAGCATACCTATCCATTTAGTGTTTTAATATTTGAGACATTTATACACTTAAGGAAAATCGTGCCCCTACCTATTTTTGCTTTTGCTAGTGTAGTTGATGAACGTGATGAATAAGCTTTACAACTGAAAATGACCACAACAGTTAGAAGTAACCTGTTTTCTTTTGAACATTTGATAAATGAAAACTTTTTAAATCATTTGGCAGAAAGATTTTGTGTTTTTCAATTCGTTTTCCTTTTTTTTCTTCTTGAGAAGTTGTTAGCATTTTCCAGCCGTATTAACTTGTCTTCCACATGCTTAGCTACTTGTGTGAATCTTATTTCAAGAACAAGGGCAGGATATGGAAGGGAGTCTGGGGCCCTGAAATTGTTCAAGATCTGAGAACTGGAGGTGGGGGATGGGGTCCTAGATGTAATTTTGAAGCTTCTAGTGAGTAGGGGAAAATAGGAATGCCACATTGGAAAGATTGGCTTTATTTTTATTTTTTTTTTTTTAAAAGATTTTATTTATTATTTGACAGAGATCACAAGTAGGCAGAGAGGCAGGCAGAGAGGAGGAAGGAGGCTCCTCGCTGAGTAGAGAGCCCCATGTGGGGCTCGATCCTGGGACCCCGGGATCATGACCTGAGCCGCAGGCAGAGGCTTTAACCCACTGAGCCACCCAGGCGCCCCGGAAAGATTGGGTTTAAATAACAAATCACTTTTTTTTTTTTTTTTCTGTTTGCTCTCATACCTTTCTTTTCTTCTTTTGTTAAGATTTTATTTAGTTGAGAGAAAGAGAGCACAATTGGGGGGGAGGAGCAAAGGGAGAGGGAAAAGCAGACTTCCTGCTGAGTGGGGAACCCCATGCTGGTGTTGGTCCCAGGACCCTGGCATCATGATCTGAGCAAAAGGCAGATGCTTAACGGACTGGTCCATCCAGGTGCCTTTTATGCCTTGACTTTGATTGGCCATCAGAACTAAAACAAACTGGGGCCTGGAAGTGCAGGAGGCATGCGAACTAAGGTAAATTATATCACTGTTGTTGAAGCCTGCTTCTGGGGTACATTGCCACAGTTCTTTGGGAAGAAGCAAAGTATCTTTGTGATTGAGAATTAAGCAAAGAAGGGCTTTTAATTTCCTCTTTCCGATTTAACCACTGGGTAAAGAAGAAGCTGAGAAAGAGGATTTGTTGACCAAAGGGGCTTATTTTGTTGATTTCTTTTCTGCTCTGGGCGGGTGTGGGGGGGTACGGTGGGCCTTTTCCTCCTCTTGGTTCATCCTAAGCTTGCCTCTCCTAACCCGTTGGCGACCCTTCCCTTTTTTTTCTTTTTCTTTTTATAAGGTCCTTTTGTCACTTTTACACTCTTCTTCTAATATACCCATGGAAACATTTGTTGAGGTTTCAGGCTGAAACAAAAATAAATGAATAGTATCAAAGTTTTAAATGTGGTTAAAAACTTGATAATTAGGGACACCTGGGTGGCTCAGTTGGGTAAGCGTCTGCCTTTGGCTCGGGTCATGATCTCAGGGTCCTGGGATTGAGTCCCACCTCAGGCTCCCTGCTCAGCGGAGAGCCTGCTTCTCCCTGTGCCTGCTGTTCCCCCTTCTTGTGTTCTCTCTCTGACAAATAAATAAACTCTTAAAAACAAAACAAAACTTGATAATTAGAAGAATAAAATTAAATCTGAAGTTGCCTATCTGAATCATTCCCCAAGTTGTCTGTTCACTAGATGGACATCTCTAAGAACAGATGGGCCTCTCTCTTTCTCCCCTGACCGCTCCCTCTCTCCCTCCATTTTCTGATCCCTTCTGCCCCAACTCATTTGCAATTTACCCTGGTAAAAATATGGGTATAGGGAAATAGCAATTGGCAAACATTTCTGGACAGTGAACTGTGTAGGTTGTGCTTATGCTTTTAAAAAAATTTATTTGGGGGCGCCTGGGTGGCTCGGTCGTTGAGCGTCTGCCTTCGGCTCAGGTCATGATCCCAGGGTCCTGGGATCGAGCCCCGCATCGGGCTCTCTGCTCCGCGGGAAGCCTGCTTCTCCCTCTCCCACTCCTCCTGTTTGTGTTCCCTCTCTCACTGTGTCTCTCTCTGTCAAATAAATAAAATCTTTAAAAAAAAAATTTGTTTTGTTAAAATTTTCATTATTGGAGTATAGGAGACATACAATGTTTTATTATTTTCATGTGCACAGCATTGTGATTCAACAGTTGTACACGTTATACTTTAACTAATGTTTGTGTTGGTCCCAGTTATATGTGTAAAATTCTTGAATGTTTGTATTAGTGGATTTTTATAGGAAGTGAGCATAAATTAAAGATGGCATTGTATTTAGATGTGTACAGGGATTATAGTAATTTTATCATAAATTGTAAGGAGAATGGGTATGAACTGTTGATTGGTCACATACTTGGGACACAAGCAAAAATGCTTACTCAGGGAGCAATATGACAGTAGTTGATCTTGAATGCTGGTATAAAATAAACATCTTTGTATAAATAAATCATTGCTTATGTTGATTCTGAGACATGCCTATCTAATTTTTGACAAAGTATCTAATAAAAATAATTTACTGTTTTAGATATAATCCACAGAGTCCATTTGCGAGGCTCGTTCCAAGTGACCCGGGCAGCTTGGGATCATATGAAGAAACAGAAGTTTGGAAGGTAGAGTTGTGTGTGACTTTCAGGGGTGGGGGCCGGGGATGCAGTGCATGGGTCCTTGTGAACAGGGAAAGGTAAGTGCTTTGGCATTGAGGAAGATCTCTTCAGACATGAGCAGGCTTATAATGTACTCTTGGCATGTACCCTCTCATTAAATTGGTGTCATTTGGTCAAGGATTAGCTGAGCTGGCCAACTTTATATTTCTTTTCACCTCCCACTTTTCATTTAGATAGTCTAGCAGTATATAAATGGCAAGAATTCAACTGTACTTCATTCTCTAACCAAAGTATAGTGATACTGTGCCCACTGACCAGCTGAGGAGAGATGAGCGCTGTGTTTAGCTCGCTGGTATTGGTCTGACATGAGTTGGTCTTTCGAAACTGTTTGGGAGCTGTAGGACTGTGTTTGTGTCTGCGAGTGACTAGGAACGTGGCAGAGCCACAAGGTGGCTCCATGGACTCTGGCTGGCTCCTTCCTGTTAACCTGTATTTCACACACATTTACTAGAGGAAATTGTTTATGATACCTGTTCCTATGGGACAGTTCTAGCTTCTCCTGATTCTCAGTTTCTGAAAATAAATGATCCAAATTATTTTACTTGGTCTACTAAATAGGGTGAGATGGGCTCACATTTTGGAGGTGGCACTGTTTTAATATGAGGCATTTAATATTATCCAGAAAGAGAGGGGCAAAGTAATGAAAACTAAAGCATTAGAACTGATTTTTCTTTTTTCTTTTTTTTTTTAAATTTATTTCGATTTCTTTTCAGTGTAACAGAATTCATAGTTTTACAACACACCCAGTGCTCCATGCAATGCGTGCCCTCCATAATACCCACCACCTGGCTCCCCCAACCTCCCACCCCCCGCCCCTTCAAAACCCTCAGGTTATTTTTCAGAGTCCATAGTCTCTCATGGTTCATCTCCCCCCCAATTTCCCTCAACTCCCTTCTACTCTCCAGCTCCCCATGTCCTCCGTGTTATTTGTTATGCTCCGCAAATAAGTGAAACCATAGGATAATTGACTCTCTCTGCTTGACTTATTTCACTCAGCATAATCTCTTCCAGTCCCGTCCATGTTGCTACAAAAGTCGGGTATTCATCCTTTCTGATGGAGGCATAATACTCCATAGTGTATATGGACCACATCTTCCTTATCCATTCGTCCGTGGAAGGGCATCTTGGTTCTTTCCACAGTTTGGCGACCGTGGCCAT